>JAUIMM010000548.1:600000-863224 GCA_031769625.1 Taudactylus pleione
ATTCAGAGATGGACGCAAAGATAGAGTCTGCAAAGATCACCCGAGCATAAAGACGCCCATTGCTGCCTTCTTACCATCAACGCACATCGAGCGGCCATCTTGCCTTTGCGGCAGGTCTGACCAGCCGCAGACTCTGCAGCTCTCCTGACGCGCAGAGGGTTCTCGTGCTGGGTTTGCAATGGCAGTGGCTAATTCTCCCCTAGAACCACCCCCACACGCTGACAGCCTGTCACTCACTTTGCGATGGATTCCTCTGTGCGTCCGTAATCGCAGTGCGGCTTGTACGCATACACTATGGCAAACAATCGCTTGATCTGCGTGAAAACCGCATTAGCGTCCGTCTCTGAATCAGGCCTAGAAGAATCCGCTAATCCCATTTCCACGGGGTTAGTGTTGGTCATACTCACCTTGCCAGGAACAGAATATGCTAATACTATTTCCAGGTGCTCTTACTCACCTGGGCCCTCATTCAGAGCCGTTCGCTATTTGCGGTCGTTCGTTTAAAAACAAGGGGTGGCTATTCAAATGATCCGTACGCACATTGCAGTCTGTTCACACCTCTAAGCCTGAACGAACGAGCAAAACATACGCTCGTTTATTTGTTAAAAACGCCCCCTGGCCGCTCGCACCATACGTCATGTCCGCTATTTATTAGATTAATCGAGTACATCGACCAGCGTATGAACTGCTCGCTATTCTTGTGGTTGGTGTTTGCTACCACAAATTTGCGAGCAGTTCTGGCTCTAAAATAACCCAGTGACGTGGTCATTGACGCTGCTGTTTTAAATATACACACCCATAAAACGCCCGTTTTGACCTTTAAGCACGCCTGCGTTCGGATCTCCACTCCCCATTTTCAAGCACCTTCCCCTGTTACCACCCACATACGCCTCATTCTGTCACTCAAAATAGCAGGCACTCGCTATATAGCGTACAAACGATTTTCGGCCGCACTGACTGGTTCGCGCATGCGTACTAAAAAGCGTACGCATGCGCAGATGTGCAAACATCGCTCGGAACGAGCGTACTGCCGCTAACGAGCGGCTCTGAATGAGGGCCCTTGTCAGCAACATAAAGCTTCTGCCAAACATGGAGACTGTATAAGAGTTTGTGATATAAATTACTTAACATGTGTATATAAAGTAAATTATATATAGTATAAACCAGGAGTTCTCATTTCCAGTACTCAAGTGCCCCCGACAGGTCATGTTTTCTGGATTTCTTTATTAATGCACAAGGGAGTTATGCCTGGCACACACTAGCAGATATATTGGCCAATCATTTGATCGGCCAGCCGACCGTCCGTACACTGGAAGCAGAGGCTGCGGGGAGTGGGGGGCGCTACACGCCCCCCCGGGAACCGCGACTAGAGACAGATGATAGTCGTTCAGTGTGTATGAACAAACCACCATCTACAGATATATGGGCCTGATTCAGACCCGCTCGCAAGCGGGTCGATGGTGGCCCAGTGGGCACATGCGAGCCCAGGAGCGAGCACAAAAAGCACTTGCTCCGGGACTCACTACAAAAGGGGCGGCTGTCGATGTTGATCGACAGCGCACCCCGTTTTGTAGGCGTGGCCGGGGGGTGGCTTCACAAACGGAGGCGTTCCCAAGCGAACGCCTGCCGTTTGTGGGCGGCCCCACTGACATCACCAGTGATGTCAGTGAGAGAGCTTCCGGCTCTATTAGAGCCATTAGCACTCTGGGGCTTGCAGCCATGAGACCTTACCACAAGGGTCTCGTCGCAAGCCCGATGGTCGCGATGGTCTTGACCATCGCGACTATCATCCTGGCCGCTCGCAATAGCTGTGGGTGGTCACCCACAGCTATGCGAGCAGCCAGGAGGCCGCAACTAATAAAAACAGCGCCCGCCCTGATTCAGAGCAAGCGCTCGCTTTTTGCGAGCGCCTCTGAATCAGGCCCTATATCTGTTAAGTGTGTACCCAGCTTTACTCTATGTTGCTGGGTCAGTAATTACCTCACCTGCTTCCACAGACAGAGCATACCTGGTATACACAGCGGGCGCGACGACCCGGCATTTAGCACAGACCTGCAGCGTTTCCTGATGTTGGTCTGCACGGGGTCAGGTAATAGGATCAGGGGGATTCCCAGTAATTTCCCTAAATCGCCCTCATGCTCCTACACTGATGATCCCTGAAGCCTGAGCCCCGAGACGCTCTGGAAACTTTGGCAGAAATATTCCCTGAATGTTGTTATTAGATCTTTCCTGAATGGTATTGTTAGTAAAATGACTGTGATGCTCATTAGGATGAGATTAGACAGAGTTATAACACAGCGTTCAGTGATGTCATTGCAGTTACACAGCCCAGTGTCTGTCATTAGCGTGACTTTCCCAATATGTTATTCTATAGGGAATCTTATTGATCTACACCAGTTGGCCTCCATATTGTTTATCCAAGTAACCGTTCCATACCAGTCTTATGCTCCAGTGTAATAGCATTGTGCCCTACAAACGGCCTGATCCAGAGATGGACGGAAATGCGATCGTAACTGCGAAAACATGGGCCCTCATTCAGAGCCACTCGCTAGTGGCCGTACGCTCGTTCCGAGCGATGTTCGCACATCTGCGCATGCGTACGGTTTTTAGTACGCATGCGCGAACCAGTCAGTGCGGCCGACAATCGTTTGTACGCTATATAGCGAGTGCCTGCTATTTTGAGTGACAGAATGAGGCGTATGTGGGTGGTAACAGGGGAAGGTGCTTGAAAACGGGGGAGTGGAATTCGAACGCAGGCGTGCTTAAAGGTCAAAACGGGCGTTTTAAGGGAGTGCATAATTAATACAGCAGCGTCATTGACCACGTCACTTGGTTTTTTCTTTAACTCAGAACTGCTCGCAAAATAGCGGTTGAAAAAACCAACCACAAGAATAGCGAGCAGTTCATACGCTGTACGATGTACTAGATTAATCTAATAAATAGCGGACATGACGTATGGTGCGAGCGGCCAGGGGGCGTTTTAATCAAATAAACGAGCGTATGTTTTGCTCGCTCGTTCAGACTTAGAGGTGTGAACAGACTGCAATTTGCGAACGGATCATTTGAATAGCCACCCCTTGTTTTTGAACGAACGACCGCAAATAGCGAACGGCTCTGAATCACTTGGTTCCAAAGATTACCCGAGCATAGGGACGCCCACCGCTGCCTTCTCATCTGCGTACGACGTAGCTTACCAGTGTATATATTGGTAACACCAATGCACATCGAGCTGCCGTCTTGCCCTTGTGGCAGCTCTGACCAGCCGCAGACCCGGCGGCATTGTTGCTTAGTAGATCGTAAGCGTTAATTTATGCACGCCCATGTAACAGCGTTTAAACGCTAAGACATGCCTGCGTTGCCTCGCCCAAATGCTGACTACCTGTCATTCACTTTGCGAATGGATCCTCTGTGCGTGCGGAATGGCAGAACAATCGCAGAGTGTGCGCAGTGCAGCTTATACACATGCGCCAGGGCAAACAATCGCTCGTTCTGCGTAATAATCGCCATTGCGTCTGTCTCTGAATCAGGCCCAGTATCCCTATAAAAACAACAGTCCTGCCAGGACTCTAGGATCAGCCAGGATGACGTTCCACATCCATTGTTCTAATATCCTCCCTGACCCATCGCTACCAAGATCTCTAGTTTCTGTAGCTACAAAACAGGGTGTGGAACTGAGAGGAGCTTTCTGACATTCAGCACCTGCTTCACTGACCGCACCTAGCAGCTTCTCCCCCAGCAATACCTAGCACCTGCTCCTCTGACCATGGCCAGCAGCTTCTCCCCCAGCAATACCTAGCACCTGCTCCTCTGACCATGGCCAGCAGCTTCTCCCCCAGCAATACCTAGCACCTGCTCCTCTGACCATGGCCAGCAGCTTCTCCCCCAGCAATACCTAGCACCAGCTCCACTGACCATGGCCACAGCTTCTCCCAAGCTATACCTAGCACCTGCTCCACTGACCATGGCCACAGCTTCTCCCCAGCTATACCTAGCACCTGCTCCACTGACCATGGCCACAGCTTCTCCCCCAGCTATATCTAGCACCTACTACACTGACTATGGCCAGCAGCTTCTCCCCCAGCTATACCTAGCACCTGCTCCACTGACCATGGCCAGCAGCTTCTCCCCCAGCAATACCTAGCACCTGCTCCTCTGACCATGGCCAGCAGCTTCTCCCCCAGCTATACGTAGCACCTGCTCCTCTGACCATGGCCAGCAGCTTCTCCCCCAGCTATACCTAGCACCTGCTCCACCGACTATGGCCAGCAGCTTCTCCCCCAGCTATACCTAGCACCTGCTCCACTGACCATGGCCAGCAGCTTCTCCCCCAGCAATACCTAGCACCTGCTCCTCTGACCATGGCCAGCAGCTTCTCCCCCAGCTATACCTAGCACCTGCTCCACTGACCATGGCCAGCAGCTTCTCCCCCAGCTATACCTAGCACCTGCTCCACTGACCATGGCCAGCAGCTTCTCCCCCAGCTATACCTAGCACCTGCTCCACTGACCATGGCCAGCAGCTTCTCCCCCAGCAATACCTAGCACCTGCTCCTCTGACCATGGCCAGCAGCTTCTCCCCCAGCTATACGTAGCACCTGCTCCACTGACCATGGCCAGCAGCTTCTCCCCCAGCTATACCTAGCACCTGCTCCACTGACCATGGCCAGCAGCTTCTCCCCCAGCTATACCTAGCACCTGCTCCACTGACCATGGCAGCAGCTGCTCCCCCAGCTATACCTAGCACCTGCTCCACTGACCATGGCCAGCAGCTTCTCCCCCAGCAATACCTAGCACCTGCTCCTCTGACCATGGCCAGCAGCTTCTCCCCCAGCTATACCTAGCACCTGCTCCACCGACTATGGCCAGCAGCTTCTCCCCCAGCTATACCTAGCACCTGCTCCACTGACCATGGCCAGCAGCTTCTCCCCCAGCAATACCTAGCACCTGCTCCTCTGACCATGGCCAGCAGCTTCTCCCCCAGCTATACCTAGCACCTGCTCCACTGACCATGGCCAGCAGCTTCTCCCCCAGCTATACCTAGCACCTGCTCCACTGACCATGGCCAGCAGCTTCTCCCCCAGCTATACCTAGCACCTGCTCCACTGACCATGGCCAGCAGCTTCTCCCCCAGCAATACCTAGCACCTGCTCCTCTGACCATGGCCAGCAGCTTCTCCCCCAGCTATACGTAGCACCTGCTCCACTGACCATGGCCAGCAGCTTCTCCCCCAGCTATACCTAGCACCTGCTCCACTGACCATGGCCAGCAGCTTCTCCCCCAGCAATACCTAGCACCTGCTCCTCTGACCATGGCCAGCAGCTTCTCCCCCAGCTATACCTAGCACCTGCTCCACCGACTATGGCCAGCAGCTTCTCCCCCAGCTATACCTAGCACCTGCTCCACTGACCATGGCCAGCAGCTTCTCCCCCAGCAATACCTAGCACCTGCTCCTCTGACCATGGCCAGCAGCTTCTCCCCCAGCTATACCTAGCACCTGCTCCACTGACCATGGCCAGCAGCTTCTCCCCCAGCTATACCTAGCACCTGCTCCACTGACCATGGCCAGCAGCTTCTCCCCCAGCTATACCTAGCACCTGCTACACTGACAATGGCCACAGCTTCTCCCCCAGCTATACCTAGCACCTGCTCCACCGACCATGGCCACAGCTTCTCCCCCAGCTATACCTAGCACCAGCTCCACTGACCATGGCCACAGCTTCTCCCAAGCTATACCTAGCACCTGCTCCACTGACCATGGCCAGCAGCTTCTCCCCCAGCAATACCTAGCACCTGCTCCTCTGACCATGGCCAGCAGCTTCTCCCCCAGCTATACGTAGCACCTGCTCCACTGACCATGGCCAGCAGCTTCTCCCCCAGCTATACCTAGCACCTGCTCCACTGACCATGGCCAGCAGCTTCTCCCCCAGCAATACCTAGCACCTGCTCCTCTGACCATGGCCAGCAGCTTCTCCCCCAGCTATACCTAGCACCTGCTCCACCGACTATGGCCAGCAGCTTCTCCCCCAGCTATACCTAGCACCTGCTCCACTGACCATGGCCAGCAGCTTCTCCCCCAGCAATACCTAGCACCTGCTCCTCTGACCATGGCCAGCAGCTTCTCCCCCAGCTATACCTAGCACCTGCTCCACTGACCATGGCCAGCAGCTTCTCCCCCAGCTATACCTAGCACCTGCTCCACTGACCATGGCCAGCAGCTTCTCCCCCAGCTATACCTAGCACCTGCTCCACTGACCATGGCCAGCAGCTTCTCCCCCAGCAATACCTAGCACCTGCTCCTCTGACCATGGCCAGCAGCTTCTCCCCCAGCTATACGTAGCACCTGCTCCACTGACCATGGCCAGCAGCTTCTCCCCCAGCTATACCTAGCACCTGCTCCACTGACCATGGCCAGCAGCTTCTCCCCCAGCAATACCTAGCACCTGCTCCTCTGACCATGGCCAGCAGCTTCTCCCCCAGCTATACCTAGCACCTGCTCCACCGACTATGGCCAGCAGCTTCTCCCCCAGCTATACCTAGCACCTGCTCCACTGACCATGGCCAGCAGCTTCTCCCCCAGCAATACCTAGCACCTGCTCCTCTGACCATGGCCAGCAGCTTCTCCCCCAGCTATACCTAGCACCTGCTCCACTGACCATGGCCAGCAGCTTCTCCCCCAGCTATACCTAGCACCTGCTCCACTGACCATGGCCAGCAGCTTCTCCCCCAGCTATACCTAGCACCTGCTACACTGACAATGGCCACAGCTTCTCCCCCAGCTATACCTAGCACCTGCTCCACCGACCATGGCCACAGCTTCTCCCCCAGCTATACCTAGCACCAGCTCCACTGACCATGGCCACAGCTTCTCCCAAGCTATACCTAGCACCTGCTCCACTGACCATGGCCAGCAGCTTCTCCCCCAGCAATACCTAGCACCTGCTCCTCTGACCATGGCCAGCAGCTTCTCCCCCAGCTATACGTAGCACCTGCTCCACTGACCATGGCCAGCAGCTTCTCCCCCAGCTATACCTAGCACCTGCTCCACTGACCATGGCCAGCAGCTTCTCCCCCAGCAATACCTAGCACCTGCTCCTCTGACCATGGCCAGCAGCTTCTCCCCCAGCTATACCTAGCACCTGCTCCACCGACTATGGCCAGCAGCTTCTCCCCCAGCTATACCTAGCACCTGCTCCACTGACCATGGCCAGCAGCTTCTCCCCCAGCAATACCTAGCACCTGCTCCTCTGACCATGGCCAGCAGCTTCTCCCCCAGCTATACCTAGCACCTGCTCCACTGACCATGGCCAGCAGCTTCTCCCCCAGCTATACCTAGCACCTGCTCCACTGACCATGGCCAGCAGCTTCTCCCCCAGCTATACCTAGCACCTGCTACACTGACAATGGCCACAGCTTCTCCCCCAGCTATACCTAGCACCTGCTCCACCGACCATGGCCACAGCTTCTCCCCCAGCTATACCTAGCACCAGCTCCACTGACCATGGCCACAGCTTCTCCCAAGCTATACCTAGCACCTGCTCCACTGACCATGGCCACAGCTTCTCCCCAGCTATACCTAGCACCTGCTCCACCAACTATGGCCAGCAGCTTCTCCCCCAGCTATACCTAGCACCTGCTCCACTGACCATGGCCAGCAGCTTCTCCCCCAGCTATACCTAGCACCTGCTCCTCTGACCATGGCCAGCAGCTTCTCCCCCAGCTATACCTAGCACCTGCTCCACTGACCATGGCCAGCAGCTTCTCCCCCAGCTATACCTAGCACCTGCTCCACTGACCATGGCAGCAGCTTCTCCCCCAGCTATACCTAGCACCTGCTCCACTGACCATGGCCAGCAGCTTCTCCCCCAGCTATACCTAGCACCTGCTCCACTGACCATGGCAGCAGCTTCTCCCCCAGCTATACCTAGCACCTGCTCCACTGACCATGGCCAGCAGCTTCTCCCCCAGCTATACCTAGCACCTGCTCCACTGACCATGGCCAGCAGCTTCTCCCCCAGCTATACCTAGCACCTGCTACACTGACAATGGCCACAGCTTCTCCCCCAGCTATACCTAGCACCTGCTCCACCGACCATGGCCACAGCTTCTCCCCCAGCTATACCTAGCACCAGCTCCACTGACCATGGCCACAGCTTCTCCCAAGCTATACCTAGCACCTGCTCCACTGACCATGGCCACAGCTTCTCCCCAGCTATACCTAGCACCTGCTCCACCAACTATGGCCAGCAGCTTCTCCCCCAGCTATACCTAGCACCTGCTCCACTGACCATGGCCAGCAGCTTCTCCCCCAGCTATACCTAGCACCTGCTCCTCTGACCATGGCCAGCAGCTTCTCCCCCAGCTATACCTAGCACCTGCTCCACTGACCATGGCCAGCAGCTTCTCCCCCAGCTATACCTAGCACCTGCTCCACTGACCATGGCAGCAGCTTCTCCCCCAGCTATACCTAGCACCTGCTCCACTGACCATGGCCAGCAGCTTCTCCCCCAGCTATACCTAGCACCTGCTCCACTGACCATGGCAGCAGCTTCTCCCCCAGCTATACCTAGCACCTGCTCCACTGACCATGGCCAGCAGCTTCTCCCCCAGCTATACCTAGCACCTGCTACACTGACAATGGCCACAGCTTCTCCCCCAGCTATACCTAGCACCTGCTCCACCGACCATGGCCACAGCTTCTCCCCCAGCTATACCTAGCACCAGCTCCACTGACCATGGCCACAGCTTCTCCCAAGCTATACCTAGCACCTGCTCCACTGACCATGGCCACAGCTTCTCCCCAGCTATACCTAGCACCTGCTCCACTGACCATGGCCACAGCTTCTCCCCCAGCTATATCTAGCACCTACTACACTGACTATGGCCAGCAGCTTCTCCCCCAGCTATACCTAGCACCTGCTCCACCGACCATGGCCACAACTTCTCCCCCAGCTATACCTAGCACCTGCTCCACTGACCATGGCCAGCAGCTTCTCCCCCAGCTATACCTAGCACCTGCTCCACTGACCATGGCCACAACTTCTCCCCCAGCTATACCTAAAGCCTGCTCCACCGACCATGGCCACAGCTTCTCCCCCAGCTATACCTAGCACCTGCTCCACCGACTATGGCCAGCAGCTTCTCCCCCAGCTATACCTAGCACCTGCTCCACTGACCATGGCAGCAGCTTCTCCCCCAGCTATACCTAGCACCTGCTCCACTGACCATGGCCAGCAGCTTCTCCCCCAGCTATACCTAGCACCTGCTACACTGACAATGGCCACAGCTTCTCCCCCAGCTATACCTAGCACCTGCTCCACCGACCATGGCCACAGCTTCTCCCCCAGCTATACCTAGCACCTGCTCCACTGACCATGGCCACAGCTTCTCCCAAGCTATACCTAGCACCTGCTCCACTGACCATGGCCACAGCTTCTCCCCCAGCTATACCTAGCACCAGCTCCACTGACCATGGCCACAGCTTCTCCCAAGCTAATCCTAGCACTGCTCCACTGACCATGGCCACAGCTTCTCCCCAGCTATACCTAGCACCTGCTCCACTGACCATGGCAGCAGCTTCTCCCCAGCTATACCTAGCACCTACTACACTGACTATGGCCACAGCTTCTCCCCCAGCTATACCTAGCACCAGCTCCACTGACCATGGCCACAGCTTCTCCCAAGCTATACCTAGCACCTGCTCCACTGACCATGGCCACAGCTTCTCCCCAGCTATACCTAGCACCTGCTCCACTGACCATGGCAGCAGCTTCTCCCCAGCTATACCTAGCACCTGCTCCACTGACCATGGCAGCAGCTTCTCCCCAGCTATATCTAGCACCTGCTCCACTGACTGTGCCCGGCAGCTTCTCCACCAGCTACACCTAGCACCTGCTCCACTGACCATGGCCACAGCTCCCCAGCTATACCTAGCACCTGCTCCACTGACTGTGCCCGGCAGCTTCTCCACCAGCTACACCTAGCACCTGCTCCACCGACCGTGCCCGGCAGCTACTATACCCAGCACCTGCTCCACCGACTGTGCCCGGTAGCTTCTCCAACCGCTTCACCTAGCTTTCACTGTGCCTGGCATCTGCTCCACTGACCGTGCCCAGCCACTGCTGCTAGGACTCCAGGTGGCACATAATCACCTGGGAGACACAGCGCTATGGGCCTGATTCACTACTGGTCGCAACTGCGATTATGCACGCAGTCGGCCGATTGTTGCATTCCGCGCATGCATCGCATTGACTGTGCAGACCTATTGCAGAGTGATTGGACAGGAAGTGCCGTTTGTGGGTGGTGACTGGGGGGTGGTTGGCAAAACGAAGGTGTGCCAGTGCGGTTCAACGCCGTTGCAGGGACGTGCATAAATTATACACTGCGATGCCATTAGCAGCCTGAGTACTCATAGCGTGCGATGAAGTTAGCAATTCCTGAGTAAGGTCAGAGCTTGTGCAAGTGTGCGTGAGGCTGCGATGGTTCTCGATGTTACAGATGGTTTCGCAGTCTTTCTAAACATTATGGATGTGTGTACAGTGAGGTGGACGTCCCTGTGTAGTGCGACGGCATAGCGATTGCAATGGATTAGCATACTGACGCAGTTGAACTGCGTGTGTAATCGGTATTGCAATCCATAGTGAATCAGGCCCCGTTTTATCAGTGATAGCCTCCTGCAAATGAAAGAGCGCACAGTCTTGCAGGTAGTGTAGCGATTACAGGCAATTACTAATTATCTGTTATATAATGCACACATATTATGCAGTACACAGTGTTTACCACTCACAGTTCCTGCCCCAGTCTAGATTGCAGGAGAACATACAAACTCCACACAGATAGTGCCCTGGTCCCAGTACTGTGAAACAGCAATGCTAACTATTGTGCCACCATTGTTTGTATGGCACCACGCAGCAGGGGAAAAAAACAGAGCATCAAAGTAGACAGAATGGACCCAAGTGAGGAGCCAGGGGGAAGGGAGGGCCCAGCTGGCGAGAAGGGCAGAGCTGAGACGAGATCTGCGGGCAGTGGGAGAGCCTAATCAGGCATGGTAGGTAAAATCCATAGGTGAGTAGCGGCACAAGAGACATCTTGTAGGCAAAAGTGAGTAGTGATTACTAGAGGCGAGGGGCAGATGGTGAGAGGTGAGAAATATGAAGGGATGTTGGGGGCTTTGCAGGCACTTGAGTTCTGTAGGGATGCATTTAGGACAGATTATAGTGACAGATAAGGGAGAGGGCGGCCAGATAGCAGAGGCTACAGTAATTCAGGCTGGAGATGATGAGTACATACATTTTGCTCATCATCAGAAAACTAAGGTGTTTTATTCTGGCTACATTACAGAGAGAGAGAGAGACTGCAGATTAGGATGCAGCAGAGGCAGGAAACGGGTGACACCAGGGGCGGCACACAGAGGAAATTGTGGTGTTACAGAACAATCACAGCAGCATTAGATTGTTACAGAGCTGGATATTGTGCCATGAATGGAGCCAGTTACATTGTTTATTGCTTCCTTTGCAGTCTCACACCTATAGAACAGGACACATTCTGCTTGTTGTCTAATACAAAACACTGGGGTAATCCTGAGCTTGGGGCATGCTCTGATCACAGCTGCCATGTGATATAACCGGTACAGTGGGAAAAGCAACCAGTCAGGAGCGGGGTGTAGTGTTTGTAACTTATACACTCCCAGGGAATACAAACACCATCCCTACATACAAAACGTCCCTTTTGAGTGCTTTCTTTTCTATATACTAAATATGTTTTTATATATATATATATATATATATATACATATATACATACACACACAGCATGTTTCTCTATAGCTCCACCACCAGTTCCTGAACCTATTTTTCATTCATTCTCTCTCTCTCTCTAAAAAAAATTGGGGTCCTACCTGACAGTTTCTGGATCCCATCGGAATTGTGGTTTTCTGTGATAACAGTTCTGTAAAGCAGCGTTTTCCAATATTACAGCAATTATACAATTTATGTTGTTTGGACCAACATTTAATAGTGTAAGTGCACATTGTTCCATAATAGTGGTGAGCATCATTATAAGCTGGCCACATAGTTAAAAATTAAAACTTCAATTCTGTTTAAAACATGTGAACATACGGTTTATACACTGACCAGCCGCAGTATGTGTTCCAAGCTCTGACGGTTTTCGCACAACTCGCACATCGAGAACACACTCAATTTAGTTACGGTCCTTCCAGACTGCCTACTACCAGCAGCCCAGCGACTCGCTCGTCCCGTCCTGCGGCATGTTCTGTTCTGCCTGGCATCGCTGAAAACATTCATGAACAGTAAAATATGTTAAAAACGCTGAAATAAAATCTAGACAATGCCTAAGTTTTCCAAGTGGCCCTCGGGCTTTAGCGCCATTAACAGCCCTGTTTTTATCCACAATGTGTTCTCACATTTCAGTCAGTGCTGGTTAAGCTACAAAACGGCTTCAGAGAAGCTCAACTACCTAATGTTTTTGTTCTTTTCATTTAATGTCGGAGCTGTCACTTATTTTGTGAATCTCATACAAGACTAAGGGGTCTATGTACTAAACCTTGGAGAGAGATAAAGTGGACGGAGAAACAACCAATCAGCTCCTAACTGTCACTTTACAGGCGGATTCCCTAACGGGACAGCCATCTAAAAAATTATACAACTGTGACATTTTTTTTTACCCCAAATTTTTGCGGTCGTTATTCGCCAAAGTGCGCAACTTACTAAAATTTTTTGGGGTAATTTATCATTGGGGGGGGGAGGGGGGTGTCCAAACAGTTCTGAAAGAAATCCCCACATTTTTAGCCAAAAATAAGGATTTTGCATTTTTTTATTGCCTGGTCTGGGATGGAGAAAACTTATCTCCAGTTTTTTTTCGCCAATTGCGTTTTCGCCTGTTTTTTGGCCAAAACAATTCCATTTTTGCCGAAAAACGTCTGCTTTCGCCTATGGCTAAAAAAACAGTCGTTTTCACCACTAATTGAATACGGCCCATAATGGTAATATAACCTCCCAATACCTCTTCCTATACACAGTACTCAGGGTGAGGTGTTACCAGTGTCCTATATAGTGGTAATATAACCTCCCTCTTCCTGCTACTAATACCTCTTCCTATACACAGTACTCGGGGTGAGGTGTCACCAGTGCCCTATATAGTGCTAATATAATTTCCCTCTTCCTATACACAGTACTCGGGGTGAGGTGTTACCAGTGTCCTATATAGTGGTAATATAACCTCCCTCTTCCTGCTACTAATACCGCTTCCTATACACAGTACTCGGGTGAGGTGTTACCAGTGTCCTATATAGTGGTAATATAACCTCCCTCTTCCTGCTACTAATACCTCTTCCTATACACAGTACTCGGGGTGAGGGGTTACCAGTGCCCTGTATAGTGGTAATATAACCTCCCTCTTCCTGCTACTAATACCGCTTCCTATACACAGTACTCGAGTGAGGTGTTACCAGTGTCCTATATAGTGGTAATATAACCTCCCTCTTCCTGCTACTAATACCTCTTCCTATACACAGTACTCGGGGTGAGGTGTCACCAGTGCCCTATATAGTGGTAATATAATCTCCCTCTTCCTATACACAGTACTCGGGGTGAGGTGTTACCAGTGTCCTATATAGTGGTAATATAACCTCCCTCTTCCTGCTACTAATACCGCTTCCTATACACAGTACTCGGGTGAGGTGTTACCAGTGTCCTATATAGTGGTAATATAACCTCCCTCTTCCTGCTACTAATACCTCTTCCTATACACAGTACTCGGGGTGAGGGGTTACCAGTGCCCTGTATAGTGGTAATATAACCTCCCTCTTCCTGCTACTATTACCTCTTCCTATACACAGTACTCGGGGTGAGGGGTTACCAGTGCCCTATATAGTGGTAATATAACCTCCCTCTTCCTGCTACTAAATACCTCTTCCTATACACAGTACTCAGGGTGAGGTGTCACCAGTGCCCTATATAGTGGTAATATAATCTCCCTCTTCCTATACACAGTACTCGGGGTGAGGTGTTACCAGTGTCCTATATAGTGGTAATATAACCTCCCTCTTCCTGCTACTAATACCGCTTCCTATACACAGTACTCGGGGTGAGGGGTTACCAGTGCCCTATATAGTGGTAATATAACCTCCCTCTTCCTGCTACTAATACCTCTTCCTATACACAGTACTCAGGGTAAGGTGTCACCAGTGCCCTATATAGTGGTAATATAATCTCCCTCTTCCTATACACAGTACTCGGGGTGAGGTGTTACCAGTGTCCTATATAGTGGTAATATAATCTCCCTCTTCCTGCTACTAATACCGCTTCCTATACACAGTACTCGGGGTGAGGGGTTACCAGTGCCCTATATAGTGGTAATATAACCTCCCTCTTCCTGCTACTAATACCTCTTCCTATACACAGTACTCAGGGTGAGAAGTTACCAGTGTCCTATATAGTGGTAATATAACCCACCTCTTCCTGCTACTAATACCTCTTCCTAGACACAGTACTCAGGGTGAGAAGTTACCAGTGCCCTATATAGTGGTAATATAACCTCCCTCTTCCTGCTACTAATACCTCTTCCTATACACAGTACTCGGGTGAGGTGTTACCAGTGTCCTATATAGTGGTAATATAACCCACCTCTTCCTATACACAGTACTCACGGTGAGGTGTTACCAGTGTCCTATATAGTGGTAATATAACCTCCCTCTTCCTGCTACTAATACCGCTTCCTATACACAGTACTCGGGTGAGGTGTTACCAGTGTCCTATATAGTGGTAATATAACCTCCCTCTTCCTGCTACTAATACCTCTTCCTATACACAGTACTCGGGGTGAGGGGTTACCAGTGCCCTATATAGTGGTAATATAACCTCCCTCTTCCTGCTACTAATACCTCTTCCTATACACAGTACTCAGGGTGAGGTGTCACCAGTGCCCTATATAGTGGTAATATAATCTCCCTCTTCCTATACACAGTACTCAGGGTGAGATGTTACCAGTGTCCTATATAGTGGTAATATAACCTCCATCTTCCTGCTACTAATACCTCTTCCTATACACAGTACTCAGGGTGAGGTGTCACCAGTGCCCTATATAGTGGTAATATAATCTCCCTCTTCCTATACACAGTACTCAGGGTGAGATGTTACCAGTGTCCTATATAGTGGTAATATAACCTCCCTCTTCCTGCTACTAATACCTCTTCCTATACACAGTACTCGGGGTGAGGGGTTACCAGTGCCCTATATAGTGGTAATATAACCTCCCTCTTCCTGCTCCTATTACCTCTTCCTATACACAGTACTCAGGGTGAGGTGTCACCAGTGCCCTATATAGTGGTAATATAATCTCCCTCTTCCTATACACAGTACTCGGGGTGAGGTGTTACCAGTGTCCTATATAGTGGTAATATAACCTCCCTCTTCCTGCTACTAATACCGCTTCCTATACACAGTACTCGGGTGAGGTGTTACCAGTGTCCTATATAGTGGTAATATAACCTCCCTCTTCCTGCTACTAATACCTCTTCCTATACACAATACTCGGGGTGAGGTGTTACCAGTGTCCTATATAGTGGTAATATAACCTCCCTCTTCCTGCTGCTAATACCTCTTCTTATACACAGTACTCGGGGTGAGGTGTTACCAGTGTCCTATATAGTGGTAATATAACCTCCCTCTTCCTGCTACTAATACCTCTTCCTATACACAGTACTCAGGGTGAGAAGTTACCAGTGCCCTATATAGTGGTAATATAACCCAACTCTTCCTATACACAGTACTCAGGGTGAGATGTTACCAGTGTCCTATATAGTGGTAATATAACCTCCCTCTTCCTGCTACTAATACCTCTTCCTATAGACAGTACTCGGGGTGAGGTGTTACCAGTGTCCTAAATAGTGGTAATATAACCTCCCTCTTCCTATACACAGTACTCAGGGTGAGATGTTACCAGTGCCCTATATAGTGGTAATATAACCTCCCTCTTCCTGCTACTAATACCTCTTCCTAGACACAGTACTCAGGGTGAGAAGTTACCAGTGTCCTATATAGTGGTAATATAACCCACCTCTTCCTGCTACTAATACCTCTTCCTAGACACAGTACTCAGGGTGAGGTGTTACCAGTGTCCTATATAGTGGTAATATAACCTCCCTCTTCCTGCTACTAATACCTCTTCCTAGACACAGTACTCAGGGTGAGAAGTTACCAGTGCCCTATATAGTGGTAATATAACCTCCCTCTTCCTGCTACTAATACCTCTTCCTATACACAGTACTCAGGGTGAGGTGTTACCAGTGACCTATATAGTGGTAATATAACCCACCTCTGCCTATACACAGTACTCAGGGTGAGATGTTACCAGTGTCCTATATAGTGGTAATATAACCTCCCTCTTCCTGCTACTAATACCTCTTCCTAGAAACAGTACTCAGGGTGAGAAGTTACCAGTGTCCTATATAGTGGTAATATAACCCACCTCTTCCTGCTACTAATACCTCTTCCTAGACACAGTACTCAGGGTGAGAAGTTACCAGTGCCCTATATAGTGGTAATATAACCTCCCTCTTCCTGCTCCTAATACCTCTTCCTATACACAGTACTCAGGGTGAGGTGTCACCAGTGCCCTGTATAGTGGTAATATAATCTCCCTCTTCCTATACACAGTACTCGGGGTGAGGTGTTACCAGTGTCCTATATAGTGGTAATATAACCTCCCTCTTCCTGCTACTAATACCGCTTCCTATACACAGTACTCGGGTGAGGTGTTACCAGTGTCCTATATAGTGGTAATATAACCTCCCTCTTCCTGCTACTAATACCTCTTCCTATACACAATACTCGGGGTGAGGTGTTACCAGTGTCCTATATAGTGGTAATATAACCTCCCTCTTCCTGCTGCTAATACCTCTTCTTATACACAGTACTCGGGGTGAGGTGTTACCAGTGTCCTATATAGTGGTAATATAACCTCCCTCTTCCTGCTACTAATACCTCTTCCTATACACAGTACTCAGGGTGAGAAGTTACCAGTGCCCTATATAGTGGTAATATAACCTCCCTCTTCCTGCTACTAATACCTCTTTCTATACACAGTACTCGGGGTGAGGTGTTACCAGTGTCCTAAATAGTGGTAATATAACCTCCCTCTTCCTATACACAGTACTCAGGGTGAGATGTTACCAGTGCCCTATATAGTGGTAATATAACCTCCCTCTTCCTGCTACTAATACCTCTTCCTAGACACAGTACTCGGGGTGAGGTGTTACCAGTGTCCTATATAGTGGTAATATAACCTCCCTCTTCCTGCTACTAATACCTCTTCCTATACACAGTACTCGAGTGAGGTGTTACCAGTGTCCTATATAGTGGTAATATAACCTCCCTCTTCCTGCTACTAATACCTCTTCCTATACACAGTACTCGGGGTGAGGTGTTACCAGTGTCCTATATATTGGTAATATAACCTCCCTCTTCCTGCTGCTAATACCTCTTCTTATACACAGTACTCGGGGTGAGGTGTTACCAGTGTCCTATATAGTGGTAATATAACCTCCCTCTTCCTATACACAGTACACGGGGTGAGGTGTTACCAGTGTCCTATATAGTGGCAATATAACCTCCCTCTTCCTATACACAGTACTCAGGGTGAGGTGTTACCAGTGCCCTATATAGTGGTAATATAACCTCCCTCTTCCTGCTACTAATACCTCTTCCTATACACAGAACTCAGGGTGAGATGTTACCAGTGTCCTATATAGGGGTAATATAACCTCCCTCTTCCTGCTGCTAATACCTCTTCCTATACACAGTACCCGGGGTGAGGTGTTACCAGTGCCCTATATAGTGGTAATATAACCTCCCTCTTCCTGCTACTAATATCTCTTCCTATACACAGTACTCGGGGTGAGGTGTTACCAGTGCCCTATATAATGGTACTATAATACCCCTCTTCCTATACACAGTACACGGGGTGAGGTGTTACCAGTGTCCTATATAGTGGTAATATAACCTCCCTCTTCCTATACACAGTACTAGGGGTGAGATGTTACCAGTGTCCTATATAGTAGTAATATAACCTCCCTCTTCCTGCTACTAATACCTCTTCCTATACACAATACTCGGTGTGAGGTGTTACCAGTGTCCTATATAGTAGTAATATAACCTCCCTCTTCCTGCTACTAATACCTCTTCCTATACACAGTACTCGGGGTGAGGTGTTACCAGTGTCCTATATAGTGGTAATATAACCTCCCTCTTTCTGCTACTAATACCTCTTCCTATACACAGTACTCGGGGTGAGGTGTTACCAGTGTCTTATATAGTGGTAATATAACCTCTCTCTTTCTGCTACTAATACCTTTTCCTGTACACAGTACTCTGGGTGAGGTGTTACCAGTGTCCTATATAGGGGTAATATAATCTCCCTCTTCCTGCTGCTAATACCTCTTCCTATACACAGTACCCGGGGTGAGGTGTTAACAGTGCCCTATATAGTGGTAATATAACCTCCCTCTTCCTATACACAGTACTCAGTGTCCTATATATGGGTAATATAACCTCCCTCTTCCTGCTGCTAATACCTTATCCTATACACAGTACTCAGGGTGAGATGTTACCAGTGTCCTATATAGTGGTAATATAACCTCCCTCTTCCTGCTACTAATACCTCTTCCTATACACAGTACTCGGGGTGAGGGGTTACCAGTGCCCTATATAGTGGTAATATAACCTCCCTCTTCCTATACACAGTACACGGGGTGAGGTGTTACCAGTGTCCTATATAGTGGTAATATAACCTCCCTCTTCCTATACACAGTACTCGGGGTGAGATGTTACCAGTGTCCTATATAGTAGTAATATAACCTCCCTCTTCCTGCTACTAATACCTCTTCCTATACACAGTACTCGGGGTGAGGTGTTACCAGTGTCCTATATAGTGGTAATATAACCTCCCTCTTCCTGCTACTGATATCTCTTCCTATACACAGTACTCGGGGTGAGGTGTTACCAGTGTCCTATATAGTGGTAATATAACCTCCCTCTACCTATACACAGTACACGGGGTGAGGTGTTACCAGTGTCCTATATAGTGGTAATATAACCTCCCTCTTCCTATACACAGTACTCGGGGTGAGATGTTACCAGTGTCCTATATAGTAGTAATATAACCTCCCTCTTCCTGCTACTAATACCTCTTCCTATACAGAGTACTCGGGGTGAGGTGTTACCAGTGTCCCATATAGTGGTAATATAACCTCCCTCTTCCTGCTACTAATATCTCTTCCTATACACAGTACTCGGGGTGAGGTGTTACCAGTGTCCTATATAGTGGTAATATAACCTCTCTCTTCCTGCTACTAATACCTTTACCTGTACACAGTACTCGGGGTGAGGTGTTACCAGTGTCCTATATAGGGGTAATATAACCTCCCTCTTCCTATACACAGTACTCAGTGTCCTATATATGGGTAATATAACCTCCTTCTTCCTGCTTCTAATACCTCTTCCTATACACAGTACTCAGGGTGAGATGTTACCAGTGTCCTATATAGTGGTAATATAACCTCCCTCTTCCTGCTACTAATACCTCTTCCTATACACAGTACTCGGGGTGAGGGGTTACCAGTGCCCTATATAGTGGTAATATAACCTCCCTCTTCCTGCTACTAATACCTCTTCCTAGACACAGTACTCAGGGTGAGAAGTTACCAGTGTCCTATATAGTGGTAATATAACCTCCCTCTTCCTATACACAGTACTCGGGGTGAGGTGTTACCAGTGTCCTATATAGTGGTAATATAACCTCTCTCTTCCTGTACACAGTACACGGGGTGAGGTGTTACCAATGTCCTATATAGTGGTAATATAACCTCCCTCTTCCTATACACAGTACTCGGGGTGAGATGTTACCAGTGTCCTATATAGTAGTAATATAACCTCCCTCTTCCTGCTACTAATACCTCTTCCTATACACAGTACTCGGGGTGAGATGTTACCAGTGTCCTATATAGTGGTAATATAACCTCCCTCTTCCTATACACAGTACTCGGGGTGAGATGTTACCAGTGTCCTATATAGTAGTAATATAACCTCCCTCTTCCTATACACAGTACTCGGGGTGAGGTGTTACCAGTGTCCTATATAGTAGTAATATAACCTCCCTCTACCTGCTACGAATACCGCTTCCTATACACAGTACTCGGGGTGAGGCGTTACCACTGTCCTATATAGTGGTAATATAACCTCCCTCTTCCTGCTGCTAATACCTCTTCCTATACACAGTACTCGGGGTGAGGTGTTACCAGTGCCCTATATAGTGGTAATATAACCTCCCTCTTCCTGCTATTAATATCTCTTCCTATACACAGTACTCGGGGTGAGGTATTACCAGTGCCCTATATAGTGGTACTATAATACCCCTCTTCCTGCTAATAATACCTCTTCCTATACACAGTACACGGGGTGAGGTGTTACCAGTGTCCTATATAGTGGTAATATAACCTCCCTCTTCCTATACACAGTACTCGGGGTGAGATGTTACCAGTGTCCTATATAGTAGTAATATAACCTCCCTCTTCCTGCTACTAATACCTCTTCCTATACACAGTACTCGGGGTGAGGTGTTACCAGTGTCCTATATAGTAGTAATATAACCTCCCTCTACCTGCTACTAATACCGCTTCCTATACACAGTACTCGGGGTGAGGTGTTACCAGTGTCCTATATAGTGGTAATATAACCTCCCTCTTCCTGCTGCTAATACCTCTTACTATACACAGTACTCGGGGTGAGGTGTTACCAGTGCCCTATATAGTGGTACTATAATACCCCTCTTCCTATACACAGTACTCGGGGTGAGGTGTTACCAGTGCCCTATATAGTGGTACTATAATACCCCTCTTCCTATACACAGTACTCGGGTCAGGTGTTACCAGTGTCCTATATAGTGGTAATATAATACCCCTCTTCCTATACACAGTACTCGGGAGGAGTTGTTACCAGTGTCATATATAGTGGTAATATAACTTCCCTCTTCCTGCTGGTAATATCTCTTCCTATACACAGTACTCGGGGTGAGATGTCACCAGTGTCATATATAGCGGTAATATAATACCCCTCTTCCTGCTACTAATACCTCTTCCTATACACAGTACTCAGGGTGAGGTGTTACCTGTGATCTGTATGATAAGAAATCAGTTCAGGGACTGACACACCTATCATTATTAGGGGAAGGGCAGTGGGATGCGTCATTGTTGTACCCATCCCCTAAACTGTACCCCTCGGTACAAAGATGTAATAGGTCTTCCTAATTCCGTGAACTTGGCTGACACATCCCAACCCTTCCTCCTAGCACAATGTCTGTACGCTGATGACAGGTGTCCGAGCCTCCTCCATTCTGTGAGTAGGGAAGCCTTCCTACAAGAACACGAAGGCCGCTCTCTAACGCCCAGCCTGGCTGATTAATATAGGCCGTTCTATTGCCACGTGTTCCGGTAACTGGCAGCAAACTTGGGGGTTCCAGACAAACAGAATGGCTTAGCAGATGATTATTTTAGTTTCCCATATTACTCCCCTCCTCTGACACTCCAAGCTTGAGGTTCCTCAGTCTCTACTCCCTCTATGTGGTCACAGCCCCCATCCAGCACTACATAACCCCTAGCATCTGGCACGGTAATAAACAGCCTCCAATTATTTTGCGAGGACTATAAGCTTCTCAGCAAGTCCCGAAGGCCTTTCCCTATCTATATATGTCCCTTCAGGCCGATCTCAGGACGGGTGCCTGCCCACGCACGTACACACAAACTTGTTCAATATTACCCATAGGGGGCACTATCTACATCTGCCTGTACACAAGCTGGAAAAGGGCACCACACAGCGAGAGGCCACATTATTAAAGCGGGAATTAAAACCGACACAACATAGTTAGTAGTAGTAAAATCCCATAAACTTGCTTTAATCCAAAGCCGATTTCTCCATCCTCAGGTATCTGGGATTTGTATTGCAGGTATTGTACCACCCAGCCGATATATCACAGTCAGCATACAGATAATATTTATCTCCATAATGTCAGCCTCCGGCTATTGTCCGTGTGTATGCAGTGTGATGTTATGTCAATATAGGCAGCCATTCTCAGTCTATTGCATAATGTACAAAAAAATAATACATTCTGATGGGGCAGGTTAGAAAATAAGCCCAGAGTCCTTATCAGCAGTTTACATGGTTGTGAAATAGAATACCTGGACGAAATGGTCAACATGTAAATCATTTGTAGATTTGCAACATAGATAGATAAAAGCATATGAATCTTCCTCTTACAATCGGTATAATTTCACATACGAAATTATTAATATCTCCAACATAAACCTCTAAAGCATTATTTTACATTGATCAGCGGTAAGGCAGCTGGTTTACCTACTAAACGTAGAGGAAAGGAGACCACAACCAGCAGAGATGTCAGTCTGCTGCGTACACACTAAGGCCAGGTCATCGAGGCATCGACAAGGAGGCCGCAGGCTCGCTCTGAGCCCGGGGAGGCCCGGGGAGGCTGCTGTCACTGGACAATGACATTTGCCTGGCCAGGCGAGGAGAGATGACCTGGAGTCTCGGAGCAGTGAGAAGTGCTGGTCCCAGTGTGTGAGGATTCAGATCCTGAGATGTACGAGACGAGACAGTCGGCCCTCCACAGTCTACAGTGTAATGGGTGGCAATGAGGTACAAGAGCACAGGCACAACCACCAATAGTGTATGTAACCTGACGAAGAGCGTCTCCAATAAGTGAGACAAATGGGAGCGGAGCCCTTATTTTCCCCACAACTCTCATATAGACACTGCAGTCATATATGGAAGGACGGAACCTCCCGAAAAAAAGATAACAGACAGATTCAACTTCCATTCTGTCCCCAAGATCTATCATTGTGACTAATAATTATTAACGGAGGCTTATACCAGTGATCGGCTGTCCGACCCCAGATGGAATTATAATTGTATTTGTTCCCAACCCGCTCTGGAATTGGGGGAATGTTGTTCATTAAGGTAATAGTTATGGGAGGAGAAATAGAACTGAAGTGGGAGACATTCATTTAATTCGTGTCCGGAATATTTTCATTTCCCATTCCGGTGGTGACGGTGCGGTACATTCTGATCGCCCAGCGCCAGGGTAGAGTTCCCTCCGCACTGGTGCCATCCGGTGTATAATGGGTCAGTTAGATGGGCCGCTATATACGCACGGTGTTGATACGCAGCGGCTGTACATTCTTGCCATTCGCGTGGCTCTGTCCCGGACTGAAATAAGAGCACAGTTTCCCCGGGAACTTTTCGCGGAAGGTATAAAGCCACGACATATCTTCTGCATTGTAGAAGATGAGGAGCCCCTTATCATAGTCCAGATAGACCCCGACTTTCTCTAATTTGCTCTTGACGTTCAGTCGTGTCCAGGGCTCCGTGCAGGCACTGTACTGGTTCCCGTCGTGCATCACTATGCAGTAAAAGCCTCGGCCCGGCTGGATTTGGATGCTTCCTTTCCGGCTAACGGCTTCATGGGCCAGTCCTATCATCCACTGCGTTTTATCGGAGACCACCACCTCCCAGTAATGCACCCCTCCGTCAAAGACCTGCGACCCCAACACCGACACCTCCACATCAAACCGCTTTGGGGAGTCCTGCAGGGGCTGAGGATGCAGATTGCCATAGGCCACAATAGTGCAGTCATCTGAGAGGATGAGGCGCTGGTGGGCGGTGACCGGGTCAAGGGTCAAGGCTGCAGGCACTGAAAAAGGAACAGACACTAGATAAGTAACTAAGTGTGACTCAAGCACCAAAGTTCTCCAACTGAGGTACGAAAGTGATTTTGGGGTCTATGTACAAGCCTAAAGGTGCCCATCCACTAGCAGACCAGGGGAAGACGGTACGATTAAGACATCGTAATCGTAACGTCGTTCCCCTAGGGGGTGCAGTGCCTACACTGAACGATTAATCGTTCAGTGTAGGCACATCAATCATCAATCGTTATCGTCAGATTGGACTGCATGTTCGGCCGATGATTGATGTCGGAAACGACCAGCGGGAGCGCGCATCGCTGGTCGTTTCCGACATTTGGTGCACGATTTGTGGCCGATTGCACGATTACGATGTCGTAATCGTGCAATCGTACAGTGTAATCGGCTAGTGCAGGCCTGGCCAACCTGTGGCTCTCCAGCTGTTGTGAAACTACAAGTCCCAGCATGCCTTGCCAGAGTTTAACCATTCCATAATAGCAAAACTGTGGCGAGGCATGCTGGGACTTGTAGTTTGACAACAGCTGGAGAGCCACAGGTTGGCCAGGCCTGGGCTAGTGGATGGGCACCTTTAGAGACAAAGTGGACGGAAATAAAGTACCAACCAATCAGCTCCTGTCATTTTTTAAATACAGCCTGTAAAGTGACAGGTAGGAGCCGATTGGTTGGTACTTTATCTCCGACCACTTTACCTCTCTCCAAGGCTTAGTGCACAGACCCCTTTTAAGAGTTAACATCTGACGGTTTCTACCTAGGACTATAATCAGAAGTGTTGTTGAGCTAAATATTGAACATGTTAGTGAATTAGTAAATGTACATTGCAAGTACTTGATTTCCCAGTACACAGCAAAGTTCAACAAAAACATAAATAACCAGCGCTCCCCGAACAGCCCCCGACAGGTGCGTAATTCACCGAAGTACATTTCAGGCAATCGATAGACAGCGAAGAGCGACTTACCGGGGTGGATGTCTTGGAAGAGGGTTTTCCATATGGTGTATTGTAAGGGACCCATGTACTTGGAGGTGGGGAAATCTTCATACGTCAGGTTGGTCTCATGAATCTTTCCCTTTAACCTGGTGACAGAGAGTTGGGGGAGCTAGATCATCGGACACTGAAAGGTTACAATATTCTGTGATGCCCTGTTGCAGTGCAGTCAGGAACCCTATAGGTCTCTACCAATAATAATCCAATAAAGACTTTTCCACTTCATCTGACTGATAGACCAAAGACTGCTCTGGACCAATCGATAAGCGTCAGACATTAATAATCGATCCCCACCATGCAGGCGTTTGGTCCCTGTGCCCCAGCTGGAGCCGAGGCACAAGGGTCATTTCTTCCCATGTGGTTGGCTACACAGACACTTCCATACCAGTATATAAAGGATTTGTGCTCTAATATAAAAGCCGGAGTCCCATACACACTACCCCCGCCCCCCCCAGCTACCTCTCGGACAGCGAGGAGACCCCAGCCAGGAACACGTGTTTGTCGCTTTCGGCCAGACGTTCCTGCAGGATCTGCACGCCTTCCTGCACCTTCCGCAGCTGCTGGCTGTATCGCTGTACTTTGTGCTCGATGTCCGTGAAGGTCCGGGCCGTATCGGACTCCAACTCCTCCAACATGGACTTCTGGCGCTCGCGCAGCAACCGGTGGAGCCGCTCGAAGGCCTCACTGATGGTAGCGCGCAGGCTCTTTGCTGAGGACTGAACAAGACGATCGATCACACACGGTCCCGGAGACCACTTCATACATTCTCTCTGACTTATTGGACTCATTTCAACAGCCCCAAAAGAGTAATGTGTGAGCGTTTTCTTCATGGGCGACATTTGCAGAAGTAGTGGCAAGCGCCCCTTCATGCTGTCACTATACAGAAGAGCAAGCGCCCCTTCATGCTGTCACTATACAGAAGAGCAAGCGCCCCTTCATGCTGTCACTATACAGAAGAGCAAGCGCCCCTTCATGCTGTCACTATACAGAAGAGCAAGCGCCCCTTCATGCTGTCACTATACAGAAGAGCAAGCGCCCCTTCATGCTGTCACTATACAGAAGAGCAAGCGCCCCTTCATGCTGTCACTATACAGAAGAGCAAGCGCCCCTTCATGCTGTCACTATACAGAAGAGCAAGCGCCCCTTCATGCTGTCACTATACAGAAGAGCAAGCGCCCCTTCATGCTGTCACTATACAGAAGAGCAAGCGCCCCTTCATGCTGTCACTATACAGAAGAGCAAGCGCCCCTTCATGCTGTCACTATACAGAAGAGCAAGCGCCCCTTCATGCTGTCACTATACAGAAGAGCAAGCGCCCCTTCATGCTGTCACTATACAGAAGAGCAAGCGCCCCTTCATGCTGTCACTATACAGAAGAGCAAGCGCCCCTTCATGCTATCACTATACAGAAGAGCAAGCGCCCCTTCATGCTGTCACTATACGGAAGAGCAAGCGCCCCTTCATGCTGTCACTATACAGAAGAGCAAGCGCCCCTTCATGCTGTCACTATACAGAAGAGCAAGCGCCCCTTCATGCTATCACTATACAGAAGAGCAAGCGCCCCTTCATGCTGTCACTATACGGAAGAGCAAGCGCCCCTTCATGCTGTCACTATACGGAAGAGCAAGCGCCCCTTCATGCTGTCACTATACAGAAGAGCAAGCGCCCCTTCATGCTGTCACTATACAGAAGAGCAAGCGCCCCTTCATGCTGTCACTATACAGAAGAGCAAGCACCCCTTCATGCTGTCACTATACAGAAGAGCAAGCGCCCCTTCATGCTATCACTATACAGAAGAGCAAGCGCCCCTTCATGCTATCACTATACCGAATAAATAGTCAAACTATTTAAAGGGACAGAGTACGGTACAGAAATGGAAACTGCCCTTACTGTAATGTTTATTGATAAAGTGCCATGGATTACATTGGGGCGTATGGAACTAGAATGGTGACCCATTTCGCCTTCCTACCCTAATCCTGGTGACCAAAAGCCGTCTCCCTCTTTCACTTATCTGCCCTGCATTACACAGCCGATGGATGAATGCCAGCACCCCATACTACCCCTTCCACCCTCTAACTATGGTCACGATCTGTACAAACAAACTCTAACACCTGGACTTTATTCATGGCTTTAAATGAGCAGAGTTTTCTCACCTTGGTCTCTGCCAACTGGCGCTTCAGCAACTGCAGAGCTTCTGTATGCCCCTGCGCGCTCTCCTGCAACGCCTGCAGCTGATCCTTCAGTTCCCTCTAAGGTGAAAAGAGATCTGTCAGGTAATCAACTGGTTCTATAGTGCCATCCACTAGATCCTTAGTGATCACAAATTACACTGCCACCCACTAGATCCTTAGAGAAGACATATTATACTGCCACCCACTAGATCCTTAGAGAAGACATATTATACTGCCACCCACTAGATCCTTAGAAAAGACCTATTACACTGCCACCCACTAGATCCTTAGAGATCACACATTACACTGCCACCCACTAGATCCTTAGAGAAGACCTATTACACTGCCACCCACTAGATTCTTGGAAAAGACCTATTACACTGCCACCCACTAGATCCTTAGAGATCACACATTACGCTGCCACCCACTAGATCCTTAGAGAAGACCTATTACACTGCCACCCACTAGATTCTTGGAAAATACCTATTACACTGCCACCCACTAGATCCTTAGAGAAGACCTATTACACTGCCACCCACTAGATCCTTAGAGATCACACATTACACTGCCACCCACTAGATCCTTAGAGAAGACCTATTACACTGCCACCCACTAGATTCTTGGAAAAGACCTATTACACTGCCACCCACTAGATCCTTAGAGATCACACATTACGCTGCCACCCACTAGATCCTTAGAGAAGACCTATTACACTGCCACCCACTAGATTCTTGGAAAATACCTATTACACTGCCACCCACTAGATCCTTAGAGAAGACCTATTACACTGCCACCCACTAGATCCTTAGAGATCACACATTACACTGCCACCCACTAGATCCTTAGAGAAGACATATTACATTGCCACTCACTATAATGTCAGATCACACATTGCAGTGCCACCCAGAAGATTCTTCAAGAACACATATTACACTGTGACCCACTAGGCGGAAAGAAAAAGAGAGAGAATAATTTGCCTTTCCCATACAGCACAATACGCTTACTGGCCTGTAGATGTCGCCAGGACTCCTGCATGGATAGTAAGCACTTATCTAATGAGTAAAATTACCCCTACATTACAAGGGCACTTTTACTCATTAGATAAGTCTTTACTATCCATGCAGGAGTTCTGGCGACATCTACAGGCCAGTAAGCGTATTGTGCTGTATGGGAAAGGCAAATTATTCTCTTGGGGGGGTGAGGTGCTTTGGGCCCGCGGTCACTTGCATAGGATAGGCTACATAGCAGTCTGTGCCCAGGGCACACAGTGATATTGGTGTGAGTGGTGGGTGAAGGCGCTGCTGCTACCACGGGCAAAGCTAGTGCAACAATAGAAATAGGGAGCAGTAACTCCCAGTGGAAGATGGGCGAGAACACAGAGGCCCAGAGTAGGGACATACTTGCAAACTTCTCAAAAGCCCCCCTCCGGGAGAGCCCTGGAGGGTGCAGCCATGTCCGACGTGTGTGTGTGTGTGTGTGTGTGAGTCACCGCAATTACCTCATAGTGGCTCCACCCCACCCCTCATTCCTGGTGATAGCTATACTGCGCATGCACAGGTCTCCGGGAACATGGAGCCCACGCCACATTCCTGGTTATAGCTATACTGAGCATGCACAGGTCTACGGGAACATGGAGTCCACGCCACATTCCTGGTTATAGCTATACTGCGCATGCACAGGTCTCCGGGAACATGGAGCCCACGCCACATTCCTGGTTATAGCTATACTGAGCATGCACAGGTCTCCGGGAACATGGAGCCCACACCACATTCCTGGTTATAGCTATACTGAGCATACACAGGTCTCCGGGAACATGGAACCCACGCCACATTCCTGGTTATAGCTATACTGAGCAAGCACAGGTCTCCGGGAACATGGAGCCCACGCCACGTTCCTGGTGATAGCTATACTGCGCATGCACAGGTCTCCAGGAACATGGAGCCCACACCCCACATTCCTGGTGATAGCTATACTGAGCATGCACAGGTCTCCGGGAACATGGAGCCCTCGCCACGTTCCCAGTGATTTATGCAGCGCTGGCATCAGACTCCAGAGAGGCAAGTATAATGTATGGGTGCAGAGTGTGCGGTGTGAGGCCCCCTGGACCCAGGTGCCCGTGTGTACCGCACACCCTGCACCCATTAAATGCCTATGTAGGCGATAGCTCGCACATGAATGGTTTGGTTACAGCTACGTGGTCTGGAGAGAGGGGAGGGGCTTTACAGTGTAGAATCTACAGGGACGACAGCTAGAGGGAGTAATCGCGGCGGGGCACACTGCTAGGCCCATTTTTCAACCACTGTGCCGTGGCACACTAGTGTGCCGCGAGAGGTTGTCAAGTGTGCCGCGATGTCAATGCAGTCAGAGCTGACTTTACCTGTACTGCTGGCCCGGGCAGTGCTTGGCTCTACAGGGAGGCTCAGGCGCGCCCTGGCCGTGACCTATGGAGACACTGCAGCATGTGCACACCCGCCTGCACACTGCTCCCAGCTCTTATTTATTACACTGTATATATATATATATATATATATATATATATATATATATAAAAAAAATGTATTTCCGCGAAAAACTCAAAGATATTTAAAAAAAAATAAAAATATGTATTTCCTACATTCATCAGGTTGCCATGTGAAAATCAATATGGTCGCACATTGCCTGTATGACAACAGTCAGTATGTCGACACCGTAGATTACTTCTGATTCTGACCCTAACCCTCCTGGAGATGTCGGCATTCTGCAGGTGTAGATATTAATGATGTAGACATTTTAACCATGTGAATGATGACATTATATGCAGGCATCAATACTGCATACCTCACGTTACTGGCACGTTTCTCCTGGCTATGCCATATCCGTGCCCGGAGGGCGTGTTGTAAGCTATGTGACACGGCAGAGATGCGGATAATGGTAAATAAATAATCCCAGCGCGTGGCAAAAAAAAAGTGTTCCATATATAAAGCTGGGTACACACTGGGCGATATATATCGCGAGCGCGTCGGCGGGTGTGTACCCCCGGTATGTCTATGAACGACGTTATTCACAGACATAGTGCATTTGCTCTGCGGCCCATACATACAGCGAGATATATATCAGGCTGTATGTATGGGCTGTTAGCCGAGCGCCCGTACACTCGCTGCAGGGAACGCCGGTGATTGACATCTCAGCTGGGCCGGCAAATCCAAATGCCTGCCCAGTTGTGACGTCAGAGAATACATATTTAGCAGCCAATCAGTAAGTCTGTATAGCTCACCTGATCGGCCGCTGCGTCCGCGGGTCTAATCGGCACAGTGTGTACCCAGCTGAAGTGTGCAGGTCCCTTCCCACACTAAGCTATAGTTCCAGGCGGTGTGAGGGCTTCCAGGCGGTGTGAGGGCCGCCCCATCCATCATTGTTGCAGCAGCCTCTGACAGGCTTTTGTTTCACTGGCTTTTCCCCAAGAATAAAGTTACTCAGACATTAGAGATGGGGCGAGGCCCAAACACTACAGCACAGTATAACGTTACACATCAGCCCCAGCACAGAAAATAAGTTCCAATGTAAGGAGAATCTTCTCTACAAGGGGTTACATCACTACTATTACATCTGTGACCAGCAGAGGGCACCAAACTCATTCCCAGACGGGCAGGCCCTGGCCTACATGATCCGCTCCCAGTATAGTTGTGGGAGAAAGGAATTCCTGGGGCGCGTTGAGAGGAAGCTGCACTAGGTATCAGACACCAGGGGAGGCAGGACATACCTTCCCAGGGGTCTCTCTATCCTGTCCCTACTCAGCTGACATTCCTTATGGGCAGCCCTGGGGGGTGATGAGGAAATTCTAATATAGTGGCACATGTAATGTGACCTGGGCCCCATCTGTGTGGAGTTTGTATGTTGGTTTCCTGTGCATGCCCTGGTTCCCCATCTGTGTGGAGTTTGTATGTTGGTCTCCTGTACAATGCCCCGGGTTGATGTAGATGTAGACGTCCAGGGCTGCCTGACCTCTGAATAAGAGATGGGACAGAATCCCTGAGTTTGGGGAGTAAAGAGCAGAGCAGACGGTGGGCTCTATCCTATGGCGCCTGTGTCTGGTGAATGCGCCAATGGCGGCTCTACCAAGGTGATGTCACTGATTAAGGGGAGGTGTCGCAGACATAAAACCCACAGATGCAAGACAAGTCAATCGGCTGAAAGCAAAGACCAACTCTGTCCCAGCAGGACATCAGAGAGATGGGTGATACTGTGGAGAGGCGGGAGTGTTAGGCCGATAGGTGCCGTCAGGGCAGGGTGCGATAACCCCCCCAAGTGTTGCAAACTTAATAGTTTGCGTATAAGTCCGATGGAGGGTGGGCTGCGCAGGCACCGGGGTCCCCAGTGCGCAAGTGATGGGAAGCCACTGTGACCCCAGTCGCAGTGCCTTGGACGCCGCAGCCTGATTCTCAGACTGAGGCCTCGAGGACGGGAAATGGGCGATGACGGGCGGGAACCATTCTCCAAAACCGAGGCGTGCCGGGGCCAGGACCTGCGATTTCCTGGCTCTGGCAGAGGAGCTCCGTCGCACTGTCTGAAGCCATCGTTGAGCCGATATACCGCGTCTGCGGGCACAGACCTCGGATCCGCGATACCACCGGAAGTGCACAAGTACTGGCCCCTGCATAGAGTGATGGAGAAGGTAGGCAGAAACCTATGGGGGTTGTGGTGCTGGTGGACATGAAGGGACAGGAGCAGATATCGGTGAAATCTGCTGTGATCTCTCCATAACACATCTGGGGGGATACTGAATATTTGAGGGTGCTTTCGGGGGAAATCTGAAATGATAAACGGGCCCCTATGGGAGCAGCAGATTACTGACGTGTATCTGTAAGTAGAGAGGGGAAATGGAAGGATGTGTAACACACACATGTATGAGAGCTGGCGTTGTCATGGAACTGGCACAAGAACGTCTGAGCACCAATTAGTAATCATAGAAACAATGGTCTAAGCGCCATCGCTTCCAACAGCAGAGGTTCTGTGATGTATGACGTACGCAGTCTCCTGATACTGAGGGTCTATTTACTAAGCTTTGGGTGCAGATAAAGTGAACGGAGATAAGGTACCAGCCAACCAGCTCCTAACTGTCATTTTTCAAACACAGCCTACAGGGCCGGCAACAGAAATCTCGGGGCCCGGTACACTGATGTCTCTGGGGGCCCCACCTTCTCACCACCAGCCCCGACCTCGCACCTACACACAAATCCCCTGCATGTATGATATGTGAAGATTGATAATGTTAACTGAAAGCTATGCCGGCCTTTTAATAAAGTAAAATACACTATGGCTTACCACACTGTCAGCCTCAGACCCTCACCACCATCCTCAGCCCTTAGTAGATCACCTTCCCCAGCCTTCATCTCCCTTCACGTTCCTCAACCCCCACCCCCTTCATCTGCACTCAGCCCCTTCCTCTGCCCCCAGACCCTTCCTCCACACTCAGCCCCTTCCTCCACACTCAGCCCCTTCGTCCGTACTTGGGCCCTGATTCAGAGCCGGACGCTCTGACAGAGCGCTTGCTCTGAATCAGGGCCGTCCTTCCTAATTTTAGAGCGGCCTCCTGGCCGCTCGCATAGCTGTGGGTGACCACCCACAGCTATAGCGAGCGGCCAAAAAGATGGTCGCGATGGTCAAGACCATCGCGACCATCGGGCTTGCGACGAGACCCTTGTGGTAGGGTCTCGTTGCCGCAAGCCCTGGAGTGATTTTGGCTCTATCAGAGCCGAGAGCACTCCCACTGACATCACTTGTGATGTCAGTGGGGCCGGCCCCAGATGGTAGGCGTTCCCAGTGCATCATTATACTGAGTAGTGCAGTGTATCATTATTATACTGAGAATGGGTGCAGTGTATCATTATTATACTGAGAAGGGGAGTGCAGTGTAGTGTATCATTATTATACTGAGATGGGGTGTAGTGTATCATTATTATACTGAGAAGGGGAGTGCAGTGTATCATTATTATACTGAGAAGGGGAGTGCAGTGTATCATTATTATACTGAGAAGGGGAGTGCAGTGTATCATTATTATACTGAGCAGGGGTGCAATGTATCATTATTATACTGAGAAGGGGTGTAGTGTATAATTATTATACTGAGCAGGGGAGTACAGTGTATCATTATTATACTGAGGAGTGCAGTGTATCATTATTATACTGAGGAGTGCAGTGTATCATTATTATACTGAGCAGGGGTGCAATGTATCATTATTATACTGAGAAGGGGAGTGCAGTGTATCATTATTATACTGAGCAGGAGTGCAGTGTATCATTATTATACTGAGAAGGGGAGGCAGTGTATCATTATTATACTGAGAAGGGGAGTGCAGTGTATCATTATTATACTGAGAAGGGGAGTGCAGTGTATCATTATTATACTGAGAAGGGGAGTGCAGTGTATCATTATTATACTGAGAAGCGGAGTGCAGTGTATCATTATTATACTGAGAAGGGGAGTGCAGTGTATCATTATTATACTGAGCAGGGGTGCAGTGTATCAATGTCTGAACACTGGTGAGCGCCAATTAATAATCATATTAAAAAAACCGAGGGTTTAAATGCAATTGTTTCCAACATAGAAGGTTCTGGGATGGAAGTTGGGGAAGATGTACACAGACGCCACCTTTATAATGACAGAACGGCACCTCACAACTGAACGTCTATATACTAATGCTGCGTTCCCTAAAAGTGTATTAAAAATAGTACATGTCCTCAATTTCATCAATTACAGCTACATCAACGTAATGCTTACTTGCTGTACTCCCTTAGCAGCGATACCTATATTCGTACATCTCTAACGACATGCCTGGATTCTGTGTAATACAACTCCTCCGTCTGACAATGTGCACATTGGGGATAATCTTGGCCCTAGGATTTTGTGAATGTATCATAAAGAACAAATAACATCTAGGTCGGTCTGGCCTCCTGTCCCGGATGCTCACCTGTAACTCCTCGAAAGCTTCATCCACATTGGTCACCTGATGCTGCTCATGCAACGAGGGCTCATCACAGAAGAAACACACCACGGCGCGGTCCGTCAGACAGAACAGCTTGACCTTGTCATGGTCCTTGCAGGGGAACGAGCTCCTCTGAGCACTGAGGATGGCATCGAGTGGAAAGGCTGAGTATCTTTCAACAATGTTAGAGAGCTTGAGGCTGGGGGACAGAGTGGGCTCCGCAAAGCTTCTCCGGCACTCTGGACAATCCAAGGGACCTCCATGCTTTTGGCGATTCCAGTGCTCAGTGATACATTTACGACAAAAGTAGTGCTCACACCCAAAGCTCACCGGGTCCTGGTAAATGCTCAGACAGATGGAGCAGAGCAGCTCATCTTTCAGACAGCAAGCCATTCTACAGAGGGAAACAAGAGAGACATCAGCATGAAGGAGCCATTCTACAGGGGGAAACAAGAGAGACATCAGCATGAAGAAGCCAACCTAGAGGGGAGAAGAGACATCAGCATGAAGGAGCCAACCTAGAGGGGAGAAGAGACATCAGCATGAAGGAGCCAACCTAGAGGGGAGAAGAGACATCAGCATGAAGGAGCCAACCTAGAGGGGAGAAGAGACATCAGCATGAAGGAGCCAACCTAGAGGGGAGAAGAGACATCAGCATGAAGGAGCCAACCTAGAGGGGAGAAGAGACATCAGCATGAAGGAGCCAACCTAGAGGGGAGAAGAGACATCAGCATGAAGGAGCCAACCTAGAGGGGAGAAGAGACATCAGCATGAAGGAGCCAACCTAGAGGGGAGAAGAGACATCAACATGAAGGAGCCATACTAGAGGGGAAAAGAGGCATCAGCATGAAGAAGCCATACTAGAGGGGAAAAGAGGCATCAACATGAAGGAGCCATACATGCGGGGAAAAGAGGCATCAGCATGAAGGAGCCATACTTGAGGGGAAAAGAGGCATTAACATGAAGGAGCCATACTAGAGGGGAAAAGAGGCATCAACATGAAGGAGCCATACTAGAGGGGAAAAAAGGCATCAACATGAAGGAGCCATGCTAGAGGGGAAAAGAGGCATCAACATGAAGGAGCCATGCTAAAGGGGAAAAGAGGCATCAACATGAAGGAGCCATACTAGAGGGAAAAGAGGCATCAACATGAAGGAGCCATACTAGAGGGGAAAAGAGGCATCAACATGAAGGAGCCATACTAGAGGGGAAAAGAGGCATCAACATGAAGGAGCCATACTAGAGGGGAAAAGAGGCATCAGCGAGAAGGAACCAACCTAGAGGGGAGAAGAGACATCAGCATGAAGAAGCCATACTAGAAAGGAGGAGAGAACTCAGCATGATGGAGACATTCTAGAGCGGAGGAGAAACCTCAGCATGGTGTAGACATCTGTACACTGCACTTTCCCCTCTCAGTATAATGATACACTGCACTCCCCCCTCTCAGTATAATGGTACACTGCACCCCCCCCTCTCAGTATAATGATACACTGCACTCCTCCCCTCTCAGTATAATGATACACTGCACTCCCCCCTTCCCTCTAGTATTAGGACACACTGCACTTCCCCCTTCTCAGTATAATGATACACTGCACTCCCCCCTCTCAGTATAATGGTACACTGCACCCCCCCCCTCTCAGTATAATGGTACACTGCACCCCCCCCTCTCAGTATAATGATACACTGCACTCCTCCCCTCTCAGTATAATGATACACTGCACTCCCCCCTTCCCTCTAGTATTAGGACACACTGCACTTCCCCCTTCTCAGTATAATGATACACTGCACTCCTCCCCTCTCAGTATAAGGATACACTGCACTCCCCCCTTCCCTCTAGTATAAGGACCCACTGCACTTCCCCCTTCCCTCTAGTATAAGGACACACTGCACTTCCCCCTTCCCTCTAGTATAAGGACACACTGCACTTCCCCCTTCCCTCTAGTATAAGGGCACACTGCACTTCCCCCTTCCCTCTAGTATAAGGGCACACTGCACTCCCCCCTTCCCTCTAGTATAAGGGCACACTGCACTCCCCCCTTCCCTCTCGTATAAGGGCACACTGCACTCCCCCCTTCCCTCTCGTATAAGGGCACACTGCACTCCCCCCTTCCCTCTCGTATAAGGGCACACTGCACTCCCCCCTTCCCTCTCGTATAAGGGCACACTGCACTCCCCCCTTCCCTCTAGTATAAGGGCACACTGCACTCCCCCCTTCCCTCTAGTATAAGGGCACACTGCACTCCCCCCTTCCCTCTAGTATAAGGGCACACTGCACCCCCCCTTCCCTCTAGTATAAGGGCACACTGCACTCCCCCCTTCCCTCTAGTATAAGGGCACACTGCACTTCCCCCTTCCCTCTAGTATAAGGGCACACTGCACCCCCCCCCTTCCCTCTAGTATAAGGGCACACATTAAGGGGGCCTATATATCAGCAATGGATTGTGGCAATTCTGCAATTTGCAATGGATTGTGTATAAAAATCTGCAATGTATGAGGCTTCACAGATCGCAGATTGCAACCAAAAAGTGATTGGAATTGTTAAATCAGATTGTCCAACATGTTGGATGTCAAGGCCCCCATACATCAGAGATTGATTGCAGCAATCGTGCAATTTGCAATCGATTGTGTATAAAAATCTTTCCCTTTTTCAATCGATTGCAGATTGCAGAATTGCTACAAACGATTGAAAAAGGGAAAGATTTTTATACACAATCGATTGCAAATTGCACGATTGCTACAATCAATCTCTGATGTATGGGGGCCTTCACAGATGGCTTGGGGCTGTAGATTGATGGTGTATGGACATGATTTGCAGACAGTTACTAGTAAAATGATGGAGCCTTTCGAGATTTTGGCAGATCTGTGTTTACTGCAATCGATCTGCAAATCAATGAAAAAGATCTGTAGTGTATGGGCGCAGATTGAAAGATTGAGAAATCCCAAAATCGGGCAATAAATCTTCAAATTGTTCAATTGTGGTTTTCAGATTGCTGATGTATGGGGGCTTTTACTCTCTTCTCTGACATATTAAGGTGCCCATACATCTGCGACGGATTGTTGCGATGTAGCAATGCCAATCTTCTGGGTGGAAACGCCGACCGCCCACCATCGATGTTCAGCGATCAGTCGCAGGATCGCTGAAATTTTACATGTTAAATGTCACCGATTAGACAATCACGATAATTTTTTGATCGTGATCGTCAAATCGGGAAAATCCAACATGTTGGATTTCTGCGATGCCGGGTTGCAGCATCGCAGGATGGCGGCAATCCATCGCAGATGTATGGGGCCCTTAATATACACTCAGCTGCTTCCGGGCCTGGAGAATGTGGTAGATTGGCCGGGGATCTCTCTCCACCGATTTACATCTCTCTTGTCCTGATCACTGAGCAGTTCTAGAAATCACCCTATAGCACAGCACATACAGTAATACAATGACAGAGACATCACAGCTTATCATAAAGCTAATGGAGCTAGAAGATAACATTGTACCTATCCCCATCTCCCCCCACGCAGTCAGCCTCTGTGAGGCTATCACTACTTGTCCTCATCTCTCCCCATGCAGTCTGCCTCTGTGGGGGCTATCACTGTACCTGCCCTCATCACTCCCCCCCCCTCCCCCCGCAGTCTGCCTCTATGAGGCTATCACTACCTGTCCTCATCTATCCCCATGCAGTCTGCCTCTATGGGGGGGCTATCACTGTACTGTTCTCATCTATCCCCCATGCCGTCTGTCTCTATGGGGGCTATCACAATATCTGCCCTCATCATTTCTCCCATGCAGTCAGCCGCCATGGAGGCAATCACTGTACCTGCCCCCATCTCCCCCCCCATGCAGTCGGCCTCTATGGGGCTATAACTGTACCTGCCCCCATCTCTCCCCCCATGCAGTCGGCCTCTATGGGGCTATAACTGTACCTGCCCCATCTCAACCCCCATGCAGTCGGCCTCTATGGGGCTATCACTTAACCTGCCCCCATCTCTCCCCCCATGCAGTCGGCCTCTATGGGGCTATAACTGTACCTGCCCCATCTCAACCCCCATGCAGTCGGCCTCTATGGGGCTATCACTGTACCTGCCCTATCTCTCCCCCTATGCAGTCGGCCTCTATGGGGCTATCGCTGTACCTGCCCCATCTCTCCCCCTATGCAGTCGGCCTCTATGGGGCTATCGCTGTACCTGCCCCCATCTCTCACCTCATGCAGTCGGCCTCTATGGGGCTATCACTGTACCTGCCCCATCTCTCCCCCCATGCAGTTGGCCTCTATGGGGTTATCACTGTACCTGCCCCAATCTCTCACCCCATGCAGTCGGCCTCTATGGGGCTCTCTCTCACCTCATGCAGTCGGCCTCTATGGGGCTATCACTGTACCTGCCCCAATCTCTCCCCCCATGCAGTCGGCCTCTATGGGGCCATCACTGTACCTGCCCCCAACTCTCCCCCCATGCAGTCGGCCTCTATGGAGCCATCACTGTACCTGCCCCCATCTCTCCCCCCATGCAGTCGGCCTCTATGGGGCTATCACTGTACCTGCCCCCATCTCTCCCCCCATGCAGTCGGCCTCTATGGGGCTGTCACTGTACCTGCCCCATCTCTCCCCCCATGCAGTCGGCCTCTATGGGGCTATGACTGTACCTGTCCCTACCTTTCCGCCATGCAATCAGTTACTATGGGTGGCCTCCCAATGTACCTGTCTCTGCCTTTCCTCCATGCAATCAGCCTCTATGGTGGGCTGGGGGGCTACCACTGTACCTGTCCCGGCCTATGCAACATGCAAATCAGCCCTTTTTTTAGGGGAATGGCTACCACTGTACCTGTCACTACCTGTCCTCCATGCAATCAGTATGTATGGGGGTGGGGGGCTAGGACTGTACCTGACCTTATCCTTCCTCCTTGCAATCAGCCTCTATAGGAGGGGGCTACCACCACTGTACCTGTCTCTACCTCTCCTCCTTGCTATCAGCCTGTATGGGAGGGGGGCTACCACTGTACCTGTCTCTACCTTTCCTCCTTGCTATCAGCCCCTATAGCAGCTAATGAAATCCAGACAAACCTGAGATGCAGAGCCGGGTGGTGCAGACCCGTCCTAGGCTGACAGCAGCATGCCCCCTCCCCTGCAGCTCACAGGTTCAGCTGCTGCTATCCTGCTCCAGGTCAGAAAGCAAATGCAATCCCACCCCTGGGAACATGGGACAAACCACAGCAGCACCTGCAGCCCTGAGCAGAGGTCACCCCTCATTGTACCCCCATCCCCGGCCTGACTACCTCTTCAGGGCCCCCGGCAATGGGGATACTAGGGACGCAGCAGCACGGTGTCCTCTCACTTACACAAGCTATGACAGGGGGGGAGAACGCCTCCACCTGTCTGATCCCCCTATATTCACACAGTGGTTCAGTCCATCATTTCCTCATTGTTCTGCACACAGCTAGTGAGAGCAGAGACAAAGTGAGGAGGGAGGGGGGAGCTTAAAGTGACAGAGTCCCCCTCAGTCTCCCCTTATGCCAGGTGCTAAGGGGAGGGGGCCGGCTACTAGTTATGTATATAGGACCAGCGTATTCTGTTGCACTTTACAATTGGCAATTTTAAGATCTGGTTTTTTTAAATTAAGCAGAAGTGATTAGCATCAGCCACGACCACTGGGCCGTAAAATGGAGGCCAGGTGCACTACAAAGCTCTGTCACCGGGTACCTAACCTTCCTGCTCACCACAGTCCAGCAATGGCCGGCCTGTGGTCACAGGACTGACTGCTGCTCCATAGTCACATTATTACGGCGATAGCAGGAATCGGTCCGTAGCAGAACTGCTTATTTCCGTTTCGTCTTTTGAAAGTGAAAGATGACGCGTATGTGAACTGATCTAGTCCCTTCGCTGCAGGACTCAAAATCAGCACATACCTTAAAACTGTGGAGAATGAGTCCACATTGTTGCCCGCTGCTTGTAAAGCAATTTTTTTATTTTTATTGGGGCCCATCGCTGCGATGGGCAGCAATAAAAAAAAAAAAATTGCTTTACAAATAATGAGTGTAAGGGGCATATTTACTAAAGTGCGGGTTTTTAGAAGTGGAGTTGTTGCCCATAGCAACCAATCAGAGCTATTATCCTCTAGAACAGTGGTTCTCAACCACGGTCCTCAGGACCCCATACAGTTCACGATTTCCAGGTTACCTAGCAGGTGCACAGGTGCATTCATGACTTACTAACCTATTTTAAAAGATCCACAGGTTAGAGCTAATTATTTATCTTGTGATTCTGTGAGGAGATCTGAAAAACATGCACTGTTTGGGGTCCTGGGGACCGAGTTTGGGAACCTGTGGACTATACAGTATGTAGGCTTACCATACACTCCCTTTAAACCGAGACACTCATGAATTACACAGATTCTGTGGCTGGCTGACTCCAAGCCTGCATTTCACCTGGTACTAATCAGCCACAGAACCTGTGTAATTCATGAGTGTCCCGGTTTAAAGGGATAGTATGGTAAGCCTATCTATATGTGCACTATAACCCCCATAATGGCATCTGTACACGTGGGGTCACTTTAATGTTATCTTTGCATCTTGTTTATACATTTCCTTTTACATGGTAAATGCAACTTTTTTTAGTTGTTAATAACAATGTCTAGACATGTACAACCCAGGCGCATATACTACGGTTCTCTCAAGGTGTAACCCAGGCACATATACTACGGTTCTCTCTCCTGGTGTAACCCAGGCACATATACTACTGTTCTCTCTCCTGGTGTAACCCAGGCACATATACTACTGTTCTCTCCTGGTGTAACCCAGGCACATATACTACTGTTCTCTCCTGGTGTAACCCAGGCACATATACTACTGTTCTCTCCTGGTGTAACCCAGGCACATATACTACTGTTCTCTCCCCGTGTAACCCAGGCACATATACTACTGTTCTCTCCCGGTGTAACCCAGGCACATATACTACTGATGTCTCCCGATGTAACCCAGGCACATATACTGCTGTTCTCTTCTGGTGTAACCCTGGCACATATACTACTGATGTCTCCTGATGTAACCCAGGCACATATACTACTGTTCTCTTCTGGTGTAACCCTGGCACATATACTACTGTTCTCTCCTGGTGTAACCCAGGCACATATACTACTGTTCTCTCCCGGTGTAACCCAGGCACATATACTACTGTTCTCTCCCGGTGTAACCCAGGCACATATACTACTGTTCTCCTGGTGTAACCCAGGCACATATACTACTGTTCTCTCCCGGTGTAACCCAGGCACATATACTACTGATCTCTCCTGGTGTAACCCAGGCACATATACTACTGTTCTCTCCTGGTGTAACCCAGGCTCATATACTACTGTTCTCTCCTGGTGTAACCCAGGCACATATACTACTGTTCTCTCTTGGTGTAACCCAGGCACATATACTACTGTTCTCTCCTGTGTAACCCAGGCGCATATACTACTGTTCTCTCCTGGTGTAACCCAGGCACATATACTACTGTTCTCTCCTGGTGTACCCCAGGCACATACAGTACTGTTCTCTCTTGGTGTAACCCAGGTGCATATACTACTGTTCTCTCCTGGTGTAAGCCAGGCACATATACTACTGTTCTCTCCTGGTGTAAGCCAGGCACATATACTACTGTTCTCTCCTGTGTAACCCAGGCACATATACTACTGTTCTCTCCTGGTGTAACCCAGGCACATATACTACTGTTCTCTCCTGGTGTACCCCAGGCACATACAGTACTGTTCTCTCTTGGTGTAACCCAGGTGCATATACTACTGTTCTCTCCTGGTGTAAGCCAGGCACATATACTACTGTTCTCTCCTGGTGTAAGCCAGGCACATATACTACTGTTCTCTCCCGGTGTAACCCAGGCACATATACTGCTGATCTCTCCTGGTGTAACCCAGGCGCATATACTACTGTTCTCTCCTGGTGTAACCCAGGCTCATATACTACTGTTCTCTCCTGGTGTAACCCAGGCGCATATACTACTGTTCTCTCTTGGTGTAACCCAGGCACATACAGTACTGTTCTCTCTTGGTGTAACCCAGGTGCATATACTACTGTTCTCTCCTGGTGTAAGCCAGGCACATATACTACTGTTCTCTCCTGGTGTAAGCCAGGCACATATACTACTGTTCTCTCCTGGTGTAACCCAGGCACATATACTACTGTTCTCTCCTGGTGTAACCAGGCGCATATACTACTGTTCTCTCCCGGTGTAATACAGGCACATATACTACTTTGCGCCGGGCTGAGGGGCTCACAGCGCCCCCCTTCGTGGCACTGCAGAAGTGTGGTTGTTTATTTTTGCTCTAGGGGGCGTGGCCACGCCTCCCACGTTTAGGCCACACCCCCATATTCACCTGGGCTCGGCAGGGCTCTCTACACCCCTGTATATGCAGTGCCTGTTGCTGATTGGTGGCTGACTCCCAGCTGACTAGAGAACCAGGAATCACTGGTTGACCGTCACAGCTATAGCAAAATGGCCGTGCCCATGAACCGAAGACTCCACCAGCAACCATGGAGGATGACATCATACTGTACGAGGGACGCCAGTCAGCGTGGAGGGGAAGACCCGCGCCTTGCGGCTGGAGCGTTGTCGCGAAGATGACCGGCAGCTGCCCAGCCCCACAAACCGGACACTGGAGGTAAGTAACGCTGCTGGCTGGGCTCTGCTTCGGGACCCGGTAAAGGAGTTCCAGACAGTACCCCCCTTTTAAGGGCGGACTCCGGACGCCCCTTAGGTTTCTGTGGAAATCTCAAATGGAAGTTGTGCACCAACCTAGGAGCATGTACATCTGTAGCCTTGATCCAGGACCTTTTTTCCGGGCCATACCCTTTCCAATCCACAAGATATTGTAAACGTCCTTGGTACCAATGGGAATCCAAGATCTTCATGACCTCAAACTCCACTCCTCGAACAGTCTGCACTGGTGGTGTCGTGGGAATCTTGGCATGGAAACAAATCAGTATTAATGGCTTGAGTAAAGAAACATGAAAAGTGTTGGGAATTCGCAGATTAGAAGGAAGGTGTAATTTACACACCACAGGGTTAAGGACCCGTTCAATCTGGAATGGCCTAATGAACCAAGGGGCGAATTTCATGGTGGTCACCCTGAGTCTCCAATTCTTAGCTGAAGGCCACACACGATCACCAGGGGAAAACTGGGGCACAGTGGAATGTTTTCATTCTTTTTTTTTTTTAATTCTTTTTTTAGAAAGCTCACAGAGAAGTAACATAGAAAAACACAAATATAGTGAACAGTGCTCGCTCTGAATCAGGGCGTTTTTTTTTTTTTTTTATGGAGCTGGCCTCCTGGCTGCTTGCTAAGCTGTGGGTGACCACCCACAGCTTTTGCGAGCGGCCAGGTGATGGTCACGATGGTCGCAACCATCAGGGCTTACGACGAGACCCTTGTGGTAGGGTCTCATTCCCGCAAGCCCCAGTGAGCTTCCTGCTCTAAACAGAGCAGGAAGCGCACCACTGACATCACTGGTGATGGAGGCGGAGCATGCGCAGGGAGCAAACATCGACCCGCTTGCGAGCGGGTCTGAATCAGCCCCAGTATACATGAGCCATTGTTTCAATAAAGTAAATAATAAGCATATAGGGGGGAGGGGTCAGCAGAGCGGTTCGGAGGGTAATGGAGGGTTGGGAACAGGACTATCAAGAGAAGCAAAATATCATAGGAAATGCCAAATGTTGGGCAACAAGTATTAGAAGGTAGAAAGATAAACGTGCTATTTGGAGAGCAGGAGAGGAGAATATTTAGTTAATTAGGGAGGTTTGCATAGAGAAGTCGGATTGGGGGGAACAGACACAACCACCGCGCATGAATCACATATGGGTAGTGAGCGCAGGGAGCAGAAGCAGTGAAGCGCTGTCGTATGAGAGCCATGGAGCCCATATTTGAGAAAATATATAGCCTCTATCATGAAGATAGTAGGTAATATTTTCCATTTCCGCTATATGTCGGATTTGTGATTTTAGGGCAGAGAGGTTGGTGGAAGAGGGTTTTTCCAATTATGAGCAATCAAGCTTCTAGAGCGGAACGTTTTCTATCTGCAAAGACTTTGTAGTTCTGTGATGCTTTCTCAAGGAAAAAACCTTCTAGTGAACTGCGCAAATGTCAGATATTAAGTAACCTTATATAATATGTTCGATTGACACAAAGGCTTCCTTATAAAATAGATTTAATACATATTTTCTAATTAATACATATAACAATACAATTCTCTAAAATACTAATATTCTTGGATAGCTCAACATCTAACCAGTAACATCTGATAGTGTGAATGTGGTTAATCTAGTAGATACAAAATTGATACTTATATGCTCACCAGCTGGTTGTTGCAATTCAATTAATAACAATGTCTCTTTATGTACTGATCTTTCAATAGTAAAAATTCTTGACTTTTATTTGCTCACCGGTTGGATCTTTGTTAGTACACGGAGTTCCCAATAGCAACCTATTATCTTAGGGTGCTAACAACTGTGTTATGTTCTTTGCGTGCCATTTTGTAGGAGGCCTGCAGTGCCTCTCACCTCTATACTTCCAATTGGCAATGACGGGGTTTGCGGCACACTGTACAAATATATCCATAAGTCCAGAACTCACACTGCCCATAGCCCTTCTATCTCTGTCCACCACAAAAGGAGCGGGCACACTGGGTTTGTGTCAGCTCATGTCTCCGATCCTTCCTCCGGCTGACCGTGCGTCTAGCCTGCCTCCTGTGTGTGTGCAGCACGCTGTGCTGATTAGGGTACATGGTAATTGCTCTGGCTGCTGAGTCTGGATGTAAGATCAGAAACCTGGTGTGTAGCAAGGGAGCCCAAGTGCCCAACGCTAAATCCAATTCCCGGTGTGTGGTAAAGGAACACAGTGGTTGGGAGATCCATCTCTATCTACAACAAGGAGTAGGTGGGCAATATCCCTGATTGACATGTTTCGCTCTTTTCCAAGAGCTTTTTTTCTTCTTGAAAAAGCTCTTGGATAAGAGCGAAACGCGTCGATCTATAAGTAGTTTTTTTGCCAGAGGAGTAACTGGCTGTATGAACTAGCAGTAATATTAGGTTTACTAGTATATAAGTACATTATAGCTTCTACCCAATTAGCACCAGGACACCAGTCTCCAGTAGTTACTGTGAAACTATTTCTTACTATGCTTTCGTAAGGGACAGCTGAACTTGTCTCAAAATCTGCACAAAATGTCATAATGCAGAACTGGCAGCGGGAAATTCCACAGTGGGTGAAGACTAGAACTCAGGGATGCATGGATGTAACCTGTAGTTGGTGAAGAAAGGACTCACCCCTGTAGATGAATGGTAATGGAAATTGTGGGCGAACTCCACCCATGGTATCAAGTCTGCCCAGTCATCTTGAAAAAGGATAAATATATTCTGAGGAAAGTTTCCAGGTCTTGATTTACCCTCTCAGTTTGAACATTCGACTGTGTGTGGTAGGCAGAGGAAAACTGTAACTTAATCTGTATAGTACAGAGCTCTCCAGAAACGGGCCACGAATTGAATTCTATGATCTGACACTATTTCCTGAGGCAGTCCATGTAAACGAAAGATTTCTTTAATGAAGAGTCATGCCAATGTTGCAGCAGTAGGAAGACGTGGCAGAGGGACAAAGTGGGCCATTTTAGTGAAACGGTCCACTATCACCCAGATGACAGTAAATCCCTTGGACTCTGGTAGGTCAGTAATAAAGTCCATCGACAGATGTGACCAGGGTTTGACTGGAATCGATAGGGGGTGGAGTAACCCTGCAGGAGATTGTCGTGAACTTTTATGCAAAACACATTTAGAACAAGATCGTATAAATTCTTATACATTGATTTTCATGGAGGGCCACCAATACTTTTGTTGCAGAAAAGAATACGTTTTACGTACTGCTGAATGTCCGGAAAAGAGAGAGTCATGAGCTCAGGATAGCAATTTGTTCCGTAATTCTGGAGTAACAAAAGTTCTTCCTTGAGGAAGAGTAGGAGAAACATCAGTGGTTGCGAAGGCCAAGGGATTGACAATAGGATACTCCTGCATGGAGGTTTGCTCATCCTCTTCTAACATAGACCTGGAAATGGCATCGGCTTTGACATTTAAAGATCCTGGGCGGTATTTCAAAACAAAGTCAAAATGAGAGAAAAAGTGCACCCAGCAGGCCTGGCGAGGATTCACGCAATGAGACGATTTCAGATACAGGAGATTTTTTCAGTCTTTATAACTGGTAATTGTATGTTTGCGCCTTCTAACAAATATCTCCATTCTTCTAGAGCTAATTTAATGGCCAACAGTTCCTGGTCTCCGATGAAATAGTTTTTCTCAGCTGGGGAGAATCTATGGGAAAAGAACCCACAGGACACGAGCTTCCCATCTGGAGATGTCTGAGACAAGACTGCTCCCACTCCGTAAATTGATGCATCCACCTCCAGGAAAAAGGGTCTCTCAGGCTGTAAAAGAATTGGTGCAGAGGAAAAAGCTTGCTTGAGAGTCCGAAAAGCTAGGAGGGCTTCCGGAGACCAATCAGCTGGTTTTGCTCCCTTTCGGGTCATAGACGTGATAGGCGCCACAATGGTGGAGAAAGACTTGATGAACTTCCTGTAATAATTTGCAAAACCCAGGAATCTCTGAATAGCCTTCAACGAGGTGGGCATTACCCAATCCTGGATAGCCTTGAGTTTCTCGGGATCCATGCGCAACTCTGAACCTGAGATCACATATCCAAGAAATGCTATGGTGGGAACCTCAAAAACACATTTTGACAATTTTTCAAAGAGGTGATTGACACGCAAATGGAGCAAAACTTATTTGACACGTTGTTGGTGGGTATGGAGATCACTTGAAAAAATCAGAATATCACGGATATCAAATTATATGCAAAATTGGTAGCTAATAGATTGAATCCGCTGCTCCCTAGTCTAATCAATCCAGATCAGGTAGGCTTTGTAATGGGTCGACAAGCTCCAGACAACACACGAAGAGCCCTTAACATTATTGAGCATTTCACACAGATAGGAGACCAGCTTCTGGCACTCTCACTAGATGCTGAAAAGGCCTTCGACAGGCTACACTGGGGTTATGTGAGAGCCGTACTCAAATTTTTGGTTTTAGAGGTCGGTTCCTAGATGCCATTCTTGCTCTCTATAGTTCACCTGGAGCACGTGTATTTGGCAATGGTTTCCTGTCTCCTTTGTTCCCTATAACTAATGGTACCAGACAGGGCTGCCCCCTATCACCCTTAATTTTTGTGCTAGCAATAGAACCTTTAGCAGAACATATTCGTACCTCCTCTCTCCTTCATGGCCCCCTTATAAATGGGTCTCATCATAGGATTTGTCTTTTTGCGGACGACGTCCTTCTGTTTGTTACGCATCCAGAGACCTCTCTTCCAATCATACAACAGCTGCTTCATGATTACTCTGCGGCTTCCTATTATAAATTAAATGTTTCTAAGACAGAGGTTTTAGCATTTAATGTCCCACCCCAGCTCCTACTTTCCCTTAAATCACGCTATAATTATAAGTGGCAATCCCACTCTCTTCGCTATTTGGGTATCTCATTGTCATTGTCAATATAATTCTGACCCACTGTTAAATCACTTTATTGCTTTCACAAAAGATTGGATGAACTATGGCCCTCATTCAGAGCCGCTCGTAAGCGGCAGCTCGTTCGTTATGAGCGCTGTTCGCACATCTGCGCATGCGTACGGATTTTAATACGCATGCGCGAACCAGTCAGTGCGGCCGAAAATCTTTGTTCGCTAAATAGCGAATGCCTGCTGTTTTGAGTGACAGGAGGAGGCGTATGTGGGTGGTAACAGGGAAAGGTGCTTGAAAACGGGGAGTGGAATTCAGAACGCAGGCGTGCTTAAAGGTCAAAACGGGCATTTTATGGGTGTCCATAATTAATACAGGAGCTTCATTGACCACGTCACCTGGTTGTTTTATAGTCAGAACTGCTCGCAATATAGTGGTAGGAAAAACCAACCACAAGAATAGCGAGCAGTTCATACGCTGTTCGATGTACTCGATTAATCTAATAAATAGCGGACATGACGTATGGTGCGAGCGGCCAGGGGGCGTTTTTCCAAAATTACGACCGCATGTTTTGTTCGCTCGTTCAGACATAGAGGCGTGAACAGACCGCAAAGAGCGAACGGTTCATTTGAATAGCCACCCCTTTTTTGTGAACGAACGACCGCAAATAGCGTCCGGCTCTGAATCAGACCCTATGAGGTTTCTTGGATGGGCAGAATGGCAGCCGTCAAGATGACTCTCCTTCCTAAACTCCTATATTTATTTAGCTCAATCCCTAGGATCCTTCCTTTCTCATGGTTGAACAGATTTTATGCAGCGCTGAAGAAATATATTTGGAATGATAAAAGAGCTAGACTGGCTAGGAAATACCTTATGATGTCTAGATCGTCTGGGGGCTTGGCCTATCCTAATCTAGCATCTATCAAACTGCGTGCTTGGTAGATCAGATCAGTGATTGGTCGACGGTTCCTAACCCTAAAGCTTGGGTAAAATTGGAAAGCAATATACTGGGTAAATTTCCCCTCTATGACCTACTCTGGATTCCACCCAGTTCTAGAATCTCTTTAAAATACATGTCCAAGGCTACACTAGCTTCTCTTAAAGCGTGGGACAGCGTATCTGCCATCCTTCAGTTTAATTTGCCATCTGTCAACCTTTCTATTCCAGGTTTATCGTATTTAATCCCAAATGTAAACTTATTTTCCTGGTATGTTAATGGTATACGCACCCTCCGTGACCTTTTTATGAATAACACTCTGCTTTCATTTGTTCAAATTCAAGCTAGTTTTTCTGTCCCCTCTAGAGATTTTTATAAATTTCTCCAGGTTAGACACTGGCTTCAGTCTTTTCCATCTTTGGTAGGCTCGAGTGGTATAGTCCCCTCCCATGTTTTTTCTCGTGTGTCTTGGCTCGAAAAGGGGGTATATCTTTTTGGTACTCTGTAATACTTACAGCAGGAGAACCAGACAAGTCACTAGCCATTTTGAAATGGGAACATCACCTAAATATTTGTCTAGACTCGCATGTTTGGTCCCAACTTTTTTTTTCCATTCATAAAATGTCTAGATGTATTTCACATATTGAAATGTTTATGAAACTGTTTTATCGTATTTACTTGACCCCAGATAGACTGCACAAAATATGGTCTTCCCAATCTAATCTATGTTGGCGAGCATGTGGACAAGTTGGTGACATTTTCCATATTTTTTGGAATGGCCCAGCTATACGGCCTCTCTGGTTGGAGGTAGAGGATCTGTTGCTGGAGGTCACTGGGTTGCGTCTATCTTTGTCACCTTCCACTGCCCTCTTACATGTATTTCAGGATGATGTCCCAGTATAACATAGATATTTTATCAGTCATGTTTTTATTGCCGCCAGGGCAGCCATTGCTCAGTTCTGGAAGCAGGGCAAACCTCCTCCCCTTTCCTTAGTTAAGTCCAAAATAAATTATAGTTTTCTGTTGGAAACTTTAAATTGCACCTACTCCCCTTCTGCTAACTCTCCGATGATAAAGTGGTTCAGCTGGCATGAGTACACCTCAGTGGGCCCAGCCCTTTCTGCTACTGCACATTGAGTCTCTGGGGATCCTTTTATGGTTGATGTCTGGGTTTGGCCATTAAAGAGTTAAAGATGTAGAATGTTCCCTACTGCTTATGTATGTCATACACGGATTTGATATTGTTTTGTATTTAATATGTCGTCTTGATTTTATTCTATGCTATTTGCCTGTTCCCCCCCCTGTACTTTTTTCCCTTTTTTATTTCTGTTCCGCCCATTTTTTTGTTTACAAAAACGAAAAAAAATGCAATAAAAATTATTGTTTAAAAAAAAAAATCAGAATACCGTCCAAGTAGACAATGACGAACTGATAAAGAACATCCCAAAAGATCTCGTTGACTAACTCTTGAAATACCGCGGGAGCATTACAGAGACCGAAGGGCATTACTAGATATTCGTAATGCCCATCCCGGGTGTTGAACACGGTTTTCCACTCATGACCTTCTCGAATTCTTATTAAATTATAAGCTCCTCTGAGATCTAGTTTAGAGAAGATTCGGGCACCATTAACCCGGTCAAAGAGCTCGATGATGAGGGGCAAGGGGTATTTATTCTTCATGGTGATGTCGTTAAGACTCTGATAGTCGATGCATGGTCGTATTCCTCCATCTTTTTTCTTGACAAAAAAAACCCCAGCACCGGCAGAAGATGAGGAAGGTCGGATAAATCCCATATGCAAGTTTTCTTGGATATATTTAGACATGGATTGGGTTTCTGGAATCGACAGAGGATATGTATGACCCAGAGGAGGCATTTTACCAGGCATCAGGTCGATGGGACAATGCCAAGGCCGATGAGGTGGCAGTTTATCGGCCGCTTGCTCTGAAAATATGTCGGCAAGGTCCAGGTACTGACGAATAGCGTCAGAAGGATGAAACTTGGTGTCTGCAACTTGAACCACTCGATCTAGACAGTGCTGATGACAATATGGCCTCCAGGAAAGAATCTGAGTAGTAGACCAATCGATAAGCGGATTGTGCCAATGTAGCCATGGCAGTCCAAGGACTACTTCATGGGTAGTAGCTGGGATGACCAGAAACTCCATTTGTTCCATGTGTAAGACTCCGATTTTCATTCTAAGGACTTTGGTTGTATGGGTGATAATCCCGTCATTGATCCGTATCACATTGACAGCGGTGATGGTAATAGGGTGAGACAGGAGACAGACAGTAGCAGCTAGCTGCTGCACTATGGTTGAGAAAATGAAGTTTGTGGCAGCCCCGGAAACAATCAGGGCGGAGAACTCTAAAAATTGAGATTTGATGTCTTTGATAAAGACAGGAATGAAACAATCTTGATCAGGGAAGGATGCAGCAAGAACCCCTAGTCTGACTCCCTCCTCACAGACTAGGTTTATCCATTTCCTGGTCTTAACGGGAATTTATTCAGAAGGTGTTCTGAGGATGCACAGTACTGGCATAGATTCTGTCGCCATCTACGCTGTTTCTCCTCTTCCGTTAATTTGGCATGATTCACCTGCATCGGCTCTTCGTTACCGGAAGTAGAAGTGCGAGGTCCAGGTAGTGGATGATTCCTGAGATGGTCACCTCGGCTCTTTTCAATACCTCGTTCATGTATACGTAGATCGATTTTGACACTAAGAGATATCAAATCTTCTAGATTGTCCAGTAGATCCCGTGTGACCAATTCGTCCTTGAGCCGATATGAGAGACCATTCCAGTAGGCAGCTTTCAAAGCTTCGTTATTCCACTGTAGCTCGGCTGCTACTGTCTGAAACTGGACTACATATTGCCCAACAGGGCGAGACCCTTGTTTTAGTCGAAGAATGTCGACAGAAGCTGCGACGGACTTGCACGGCTTGTCGAATATTCTCTTGAAGGAGCGAATGAACTCTTGGTAGTTCAAAACCAGCGGATCGTTCCTCTCCCATAGTGGGCATACACCAATCCAACGCTGTGTCAGTCAAGAGGGAAATAATATATGCAACTTTTGCTCGAGGAGAAGGAAAGTTCTGTGGGAGAAGTTCAAAGTACACTTCACACTGGTTAAGAAACCCACGGCAATTTTTGGGGTTACCGTTAAAGCGTTTTGGAGTCGGGAGGCGTAACTGAGATTCAGCGGTTCTTGTAACACCTGCTGGGGTGACTGATGAAACGACTGCCGTAGAGGGTGGGCTGACTTGTAGCTGATCTAAAAGAACTGAGAGTTCATGTAAGCATTGGAGTACTCGCGCTTCTGTATTCTCCTGTGTCTCCAGTCGAGCCGTAAGATTATGCAGGGCTTGAGCCCCAGAAGCCTGATCCTGTTGAGGATTCATATGGTCTGTTCAAACTGTCATGACTCTAGGAAAGATGTCCTTCTGTGATGTATCAGACTCTGGACCTCATTCAGAGGCGGTCGCAAGAAGCGACCACTCGTTCTGAATGAGGGCGGCCGCTTCCTTATTGAAGTGCGGCCTCCTGGTCATTAGTTAAGCTGTGGGTTACCACCCACAGCTTAACGACCGACCAGGTTGATGGACGCAATGGTGATTACCATCGCGACCATCGGGGCTTACGACGAGACCCTAAGGTTGGGTCTCGGCACTTATAAGCCCCAGGGAGCTTCCTGCTCTGTTTGAGGAGGAAACTCCCCACTGACATCACTGATGATGTCAGTGCGGCCGCCCACAAAACGGTAGGCGTTCGTTAAGGAACGCCTCCATTTTGCAAACCACCCCCCCGGCCCGCCTACCAAACGGGGCGAGCTGTCGATCAACATCGACAGCCACCCCTTTGGTAATGAGCTCCATGAGCTCCAGAGCGACAGAGTTTCTCCGTCGCTCCGGGGCTTGCGCGTGCGCAGTGCGGCCACTGCGCGTGCGCAGGACTAAACATCAAGTCAGTTACGAGCGCATCAGCGCTTGTGACCGACTCTGAATGAGGTCCTCTGTGGGCTGGGACCGTGGTAGCAGAAGCTGAGGAGGTTTCAGATAGCTTTTCCTCATAGGAGAATTAAGGTTATACCCAAGTTGATGGTAAAGAATACGGGGTTTTATTGTGAAACAGGGAACTGGTTAGTATGATGAATAGCAGCAGAACTAATAGTCCAGAATGAAAGGAAATAACTTTAGCAGGTGAGTTCTGAGAATCTGTGATTAGAAAGTAACAGCGTACCAGAGCAGGACAACTGGTGCTAGTGTATAAACTCCACGACAAGCTGGCCACTAGTCAGATGATACTGGATTATCCTCACTAGACAAATACTGGAATCCTGAGTCCGGGTCACCGGGGTTCACCCAGCAAACTGAGACGGGAATCCTAAGTCAAAGGTAGAGAGGTGTATCCAGCTAGACTGTGATGACTTTAGCTCGCGTAGAGTGTGGGTCTTTTAAGTACACAAAGGTGTGTCGTACTCCGGGTGAAGTACACTGAGACGCGTCATGGAGATATGGACGGAATACGCTGGTGTGGGTCTTTAGGTGCTCTGGGTTAGTACCCAGAGTGGCGTCTCTGGGTGCTTCGGGTTTGTACCCAAAGTGGCGTCTTTAGACAAAGGAGTAGAACACGAAAGTACTTAGAAAGTCCAAGACTTGAAGGTATAAGGAGCCAAATACTAGGACTTGAGAAGATGTTGTACAGGCACTGAATGAGCATCCAAGAAGGGTTTATATATGCAGTGCCTGTTACTGATTGGTGGCTGACTCCCAGCTACCTAAAGAACCAGGAATCACTGGTGGACCCTGGCTACAGCAAAATGGCCGTGCCTATGAACCGAGGACTCTGCTGGCAGCCCTGGAGGATGATGTCATACTGTACGAGGGACGCCAGTCAGCTTGGAGGGGAAGACCCACGCATTGTGGCTGGAGCGTTGCAGTGAAGATGACTGGCAGCTGCCCAGCCCCATGAACCAGAGACCGGAGGTAAGTAACGCTGCTGGCTGGGCTCTGCATCGGGACCCGGTAAAGGAGTTCCTGACACTCCCAAAGTTATGTTTTATAAAGGTAGTAGTAAAAAAACACCACAGATTTGACAATACTCAGGCCACCCTGTTACCTCAACATGTAAGTAATCCCCCTCTTGACTGGATTGATTCTATTCCCCTATAATAATAGAAAGAATAGAGAGTTTATCCTGGTCCACAAAAATTCTGTCAAAAAACACACATAACTCACATAAAGAAACAAAGGGACCAGTTAAGTCATTCATCTGTCTGTAAGAAAGTTGCCACTTTCTCCAAGACTGTACCTTCTTGATAGCATCTTCCAGCCTTTTCTCCCAACTTTGAGTGGCATAATCACCATGGCCAAATCTTATAGCTAAAATTTTAATCTCTGCGCTGGCTTGGGGGAGGCTGTCCGGAAGGGCAAACTCATCACTTTCCTCCCCCATCCAGAAAGCCTCACACTTTTCCTGGTTGATTCTGGAACATGAAGCTTCAGAGTACTCACAGATAAGATGTTTTATGCCACGTCCCTCTGCCACATATGACAGGACAAGCGTGATGTCATCTGCATCAGCCACCAACCTCAAAGGAGACTCAGGACCCAGCTGCTTCCCCTCTACAGAAAACACTTTATAGAATTCAGATGTTAATCCATCTGGGCCTGCAGACTTCTTCATAGACAGACTGCCTATGGCTTTCTTGACTTCCTCCACCCTGACATCACTACCCAAAGAGTCAAAAGAGGGATCAAGCCCTTCAAGCACAGGTGTCTCCCTCTGAAAATGCTCCATCCTCTCTTTCTGATAAGTGGCTGCTCAGATAAAAAGGTAAGAGTAGTAAAACCCAATGACTCCCAAGATACTTTCCTTATCCTCACGAAGAGTACCCTGGTCATCATACAGGCCCTGGACCTCCCTCAGATCAACCAATCTTCTGCAACTCTTGTAGGGACCAGGTGAGTGGTATTTCCCATAATCCCGCTCCATAATCAAAGAAGACAAATTACTATACTGGTGTTACATCATCTGAGCCTTCACTTGTGAGATTTCCCCACTATCTCCACGCTCAGTAGTCAGGAGATCAAGTCTCCTTCTCAAGCCCAGGAAGATGCAACTTTTTACAAGCTTTTCCTAGCTACCAGCCTTTGTAAAAACTTCCGGGCCCTCTTTTTACACTCCTCCCACCACTCAGATCTACTCCAGCCAGCCTCCAGAAGTGCCTCTTGTAATTGACAAAAAGTCTCCAAAGGACTGTCTGACCCTCTCCTCCTGTACAAACTCAGAGTTCAAACGCCAAAGGCCCTGCCCTTTCTGAGGGGTTTCTGAGGCGTTTAAAGTAACACTCAGAAAAACGTGATCGGAGAACTCTACTGGCTTTATCTCTGGAGTCAAAGTTTTCCTGGACTCCGTAACAAAAAACCTGTCTAATCCTAGACCTACGAATACCACTATGAAAAGTGTAACCCATGAGGTCTTGGAAATGGCGAACATGCACATCCACCAGACCTGCCTCTCTAATCATACTAACTAAAAAGTTGGATTCATAGCCCAGGGTTACTCTTTTGCCTCCTCTGTCTTTAGGCCTAATAATGGTTTGAAAATAACATCCAAAACCAATCTGCTGGGCTGTAAAAAGAGACGGTTTTATCTCCCTAAAAATTAGAGATGAGCGGGTTCGGATCTCAGAGATTGGATCTCCCTGCCTGCCCCGGATCCCTCACCCGAGGCAAAACCTTTTTGTTTTGTAATGAGCGGGCTTAACGCTGATTGGCTGAGAGAGCCGTCTGTCATGGCTCTCAGCCAATCAGCGTTAAGCCCATTGAAAATGCCGAAGATAAAGAAGATGGCGCCCTCCATCCCCCGCCGCCTGACACCGCCGGCACCCCCCACTGCCAACACCGCCGGCACCCCCACTGGCAGCATCTCCCACTGCCGACACCACCGCTGCCGACACCCCTGTACTGAGGACACCGTCAGCGACCCCCCACACTGCCGACACTCCCACACTGAGGACACCACCAGCACCCCTGCACTGCCAACACTGTCAGCACACATGCACTGAGGACACCGCTGGCACCCCCGCTCTGCCGGCACCCTGCATTGAGAACAACCCTGCACTGCCGACACAGTCAGCAAACCTGTATTGAGGACACCACCGGCACCCTGCATTGAGAATACCCCTGCACTGCCGACACAGCAAACCTGCACTGAGGACACTGCCGGTACCCTTCACTGAGAACACTGCCAGCACCGCAGCACTGCCATTCCATGTACTGGGGACACCGCCAGCAACCCCCACACTGCCGACACAGCCAGCAAACCTGCACTAAAGACACCGCTGGCACTCCCACACTGCTGACACATCCAGCAAACCTGCATTAAAGACACCGTTGGCACCCCCGGACTGCCGACATCACCGGTACCCTTCACTGAGGACACCATGTACTGAGGACACCATCAGCAACCCCGCTCTGCCGACACTGCTGTTACAGTAAGTGCACTATTGGTGTATCCAACCCAAACTGTATAACACACTGTATCCGTGTTGGAAATTAGAAGCTGAACTGCCACATGTTAGTGCCGCCCACTGTGTCACTTAGCTTAGTCGGCCAGCTAGCTGGATACAACCTTTTGGCCTTAACTAGATGAAGCAAATAATATTATGAGGTGTAAATATACAACAGAGCGCTCTTCCTCTGAGGTAACTCAAACAGATACCTTGACAAAGGCTTTTAAGCTGAAACGCGTTGGTCACCTGTGGGAGCTTGCCATTACCTAGGAATCGGTGAAGGAACCTGTCACCAAACAGGGAAGGTGAACTGCTTTTGGGGAGCAATAATACCCCTATTGCTTTTACACTGTGCCTTTCTGAAAAGGTTTATTATGGTACGCTGCCATTTTACTCATATTTACTGTAATTTCATGTACCTTTTTCTCTTATGTGAAATAAATTGACTATACTTCACTATGGGAGATCCCCTGTTTTGATTTATTTTGAAGGTGTTGCCTGACACTGAAGGGGTTGCATACTAGGGAATCGGTATGAAATACCGCCGGCCGCATGGTTCGATTCTCGACTCGATTCCCGGCAGCGCCTGACCGACATCAGCAGAGTTCCCAGCAGCGGAAGCCCGACAGCGCTGGAAATCCCGATCGTGGATAGGTAAGTACAAACTAACCTAACCCCCTAACCCTCCTTAGGGGTGCCTAACCCTAACCTCCCCCCCAAGTGCCTAACCCTAATCCCCCCTCTAAGTGCCTAACCCTAACCCCCCATTTTCCCGCAGCCTAAACCTAAGTCCCCCGGGGGGGGGTGCCTAACCCTAAGTCCCCCCTGGGGGTGCCTAACCCTAACCCTGCCTCCCCCTAGCCTAACCCTAACCTCCCGGGGGGGTGCCTAACCCTAAGTCCCTCCCGGGTGCCCTAAACCTAACCCTCCCCCCACGCGGCTGTCCGCTTGCGGCGCCCGGCATCCCTTCGTTCGGGATGCTGGGCGCCTGTCTCCCGGCGTCGGGGAAATGTCAGGCGTCTACATCTAAACGCCCGGCATTTCATCCCTTGCCGGGATATGACAGTCGGGAAATACCGACAGCCGGTTTCCCGATTGCATCCCCATACTAGTGTGTTGAAACAGGACCACTTTCTCGCGTTTTCCATTGGAGGAAATTATTTAATCATCTGACTAATCCTATTGAAGGGACCACAGGCAGGATTCAAAAGAACATTTGAATTAATATTTTCTTTTGGGACTGTTTTTCATTGGTCTGTTTGAGTTACCTCAGAGGAGGAGCGCTCTATTGTATATTTATTCCTTTTATGATATTGTGGTGACGTGTGTAGGTCACATATTTTTTTTTTTAAAAAAAAAAAATTTGGAGCGCTGGTGTGATATATATACTCTTTTTTAATATTGTGAGGTGGTCAAAATTGATTGGAAATTGCTGGAAATAAATGTTATTGAGGTTAATTATACTGTAGGAACAATAACAGGCCCATTTTATGTGATTTTTAGCTGTTTTTATGATTTTTTTAAGAAAAAAAATCCAGATCCAAAACCAAAACACGGAGGTGAGGTTTTGGCAAAACCAATGCAGATCCAAAACCAGAGGGGATCCAGATCCAAAACCAAAACACGAGGGTCGGCGCACATCTCTACTGAAAATACATTTCCTGTCCCACTTTGTCTGGGGCCCATAGATGTTGATAAGCCCTCAGGTCATGTCCTCTCAAGTTGACATATAGAACCATGCACCTACCTACCTGTAGCTCTATAATCCTGTGCACAGTTACCATACCAGTAAAAAGCACCGCCAACCCACCGTAAGGCTAGGCCTCAATAGACCAGTAAGATGGCCCTCTCCTCCGCTGGGATTTGGATAGATGGAGTGTGACCGAAATGACCACCCTGGTCTCTTGCAAAAACAAAAAAGTCGCTAACTAAAAAAAAAGACTCTCTGGCACTGTATATCCGCAAGATAAAAAAGTGTATGTAAACCTATTAAAGGTATTAGTCAGCTTCCTAAAGGATTAAGGCCCTCATTCAGAGCCGGACGCTCTGAGCAGAGCGCTCGCTCTGAATGAGGGCCGTCCTCCATAAAAATGGAGCGTCCTCCTGGACGCTCGTATAGCTGTGGGTCACCACCCACAGCACATACGAGCGTGCAGGATGATGGTCGCGATGGTCTTGACCATCGCGACCATCGCCAGTGCGACCAGAAGCCTGTGGTCGGGGTTTTCTACCACAAGCCCTGGAGTGATTTTGGCTCTATCAGAGCCAAAATCACTCCCACTGACATCACTAGTGATGTCAGTGGGCCGGCTTCTGACGGGAGGCGTTCCCTTGGGAACGCCTCCGTCTGGCAGGCACGCCCCGGCACGCCCACCAAAGGGGGCGTGCTGTCAATCAACATCGACAGCACGCCCCCTTTGATCAGACACAACGAGCGAAGGAAAGTCCTTCGTTCGTCGCGTCTGGCGCATGCGCACGACGGAGCTCCCTCCGTCGTGCGCATGCGCAGTGCACACCATCGACCCACTTGCGAGCGGACAGCCGCTTGCGAGTGGGTCTGAATGAGGCCCTAAGAGGGGTTTGCATCTTAGACTGCAACAAATCTGTGTCCGTTTGTATAAAAACTAAAAAAACTAAAGAGTCAGCGCCAACTACAAAGACTTCCAGGTGTTTTTTTAAAAAATAAATAAATAATAGGTGGAGGAGTCAAATGTGTCAGATTTACATAAATGTAATATTGCACAAGCACAGAGACAATATAAAATAAACATAAAATGGTAAAAGATCATTTAGCAGCGGCAGACTGAACGCACTGCAAGTGTAGGTTAGTTAAAAGGAACAAATGTAAGAAGCAGAATTGAGGCATGTTAGTAATTTTTGTAAGACAAAGGGCCTGATTCAGACCCGGTCGCTATCAGCAGTGCGCTCGCTATTGCCGATGTTTGCTAATCTGCACATGCGTATGCATCGCAGTGTGCGTGCGCGAACTACACAATGCGATCATAGACCGCTCGCTCGCCCAGCACAGCCAGCCCAGCAGAGTGAGTGACAGGAGAGGCCGTTTGTGGGTGGTGAAAGGGGCAGTCCAGTAAAAACGGGGGGGTTGGACTTGCGAGCCCAGGCGTGCCTGAGTGTTCTAACGCCATTTTAGAGGTGTGCATAATTAACAGGCAGCGTCATAGTACACGTCACTTGCCTTTTTTTTACACTGATTTCCTCGCAATGCTTGCAGCAGGGTAAAGCAACCGCAAGTACTGCGTTCACTACCGATGGTGCTCGATGTACCAATGTTTTAATACACTTCCTGGAGATGACGTGTTGCTGGTGGGCGGCTCTGCCTGTGCGATTGGGCGTACGCATACACAAAGTGGCCGCTCGCTAAGACATGGTGGGCGTGCTTATGCCTTGGCGAGCGATCGCTTCCCATGGCATCACTTTGCCAAATTTGCATACGCATCCAGCGAGCGTACGCAGATAGCGGGCGGGTCTGAATCAGGCCCAAAGTATCATAAGTCCAAAATTATATAAGTAATCTGTCTAGTGTGGATTGGTTCATATAACAGACGTACTCAGCCGCGTTCCGTGAACTTTTTAAAGACACTTCGGGATCCCACAAATGATGTTATTAAAGAAGTGTCTTTAGACTCAGAGAAAGGATAAAGTATGTGTGAAGGAGTAATAAAACAGAGTCACTCGTTATGCCACTTACACTCTCCCCGGGCACAATATCGGGGCATTGCTGTAAAGGTGAACAGGACGAAGCCTGTATGCCTAGCTATATCACGGGACTCCTGTTGCAGCCCGCTCACAAGGGACAGCCAATGCTCAGGTATGCGGGTAGCTCCAGCCTGTTATAGCGTGAGCCTCCAAGAGGTAGATTACCGACTTTGGGCCTGATTCAGAGCCGGACGCAATTAGCGCTCGCTCGTCCAGAAAATAGGGGTGGCTATTCAAATCAACCGTTCGCTCTTTGCGGTCTGTTCACGCCTCTAGGTCTGAACGAGCGAACAAAACATGCAGTCGTTTTTTGAAAAAATACGCCCCCTGCCCGCTCGCATCCTACGTCATGTCCGCTATTTATTAGATTAATCGAGTACATCGACCAGGGTATGAACTGCTCGCTATTCTTGTGGTTGGTTTTTGCTACCACAATCTTGCGAGCAGTTCTGGCTATAAAATAACCCAGTGACGTGGTCAATGACGCTGCTGTATTAATTATGCACACCCTTAAAACGCCCGTTTTGACCTTTAAGCACGCCTGCGTTCGGATCTCCACTCCCCGTTTTCAAGCACCTTCCCCTGTTACCACCCACATACGCCTCCTCCTGTCACTCATATTAGCAGGCATTCGCTATTTTGCGAGCACATGATTTTCGGCCGCACTGACTGGTTCGCGCATGCGTATTACGATCCGTACGCATGCGCAGTTGGGCAAACATCGCTCGGAGCGAACGAGTGGCCGCTTATGAGCGGCTCTGAATCAGACCCTTTGTCCAGTGGCTTTAACAGTGCCTCACTGTGTGATGACGGCTGGGGAAGCAGAGTCAGCAATGGCCACTAGAGGCAGTAGTTTAATCCAATGATCGTCCGCTTGAAGTCCAGGAGAGCTGTGAATGCAAGAACAGCAGCACGGTATCAGATATGGGACCGTTTGTAAAAATAAAAAACAAAACCTTGACATCAACCGTATCGACAAAAAATCAAAAGCCAAATATCGAGCTCATTTGAAAAGTACGGAAGCCACAATAATGGTGGCCCGATGTATAGGTTGGGGATCCATGGTTCTTGGATGATAGATATAGAACCCATTTTACTTTCTCTTGACTTGTTTCTCACAGTCCTCGTCAGGGGACCCCCAACTGCTTACACGCGACAAACCAAAAGGAATCACATCATCACTAACTAACGCAACCTTCACCGGAAAAAGGGGCTACTACTTCACCATGTGGGCCTGTAGGCCCTACTATAACAGAGACCTCCCTCGTATCAAGATCCTGACCACCCATATCCAACAGCGGGGGAGGATCCAGATAAGGAGGCTTAGGAACAATAGCACCTTGATCATCCCTAACCTCCTTACCTATAGAGGGCAATAATAATGACCCAGACATGGTGTCTAGGGGCCTGCAAGCTCTTGACTAGGAGTTTCCTCCACCACCATATCCTGAGAGTTCCTATCTTCTTCACTCTGATGTACAGCCCCCCCCTACCTCCAAGAGGGTCTCTAATGCTAAACTGAACTCTGGGCCTGATTCAGAGCCGGACATTCTGACCAGAGCGCTCGCTCTGAATCAGGGCCCTCCTACCTCATTTTGGAGCGGCCTCATGGACGCTCGCATAGCTGTGGGTTACCACCCACAGCTATAGCGAGCGTCCATGATGATGGTCGCGATGGTCAAGACCATCGCGACCATCGGTCTTGCGATGAGACCCTGCGGTAGGGTCTCGCTGCCGCAAGCCCAGGAGTGATTTTGGCTCTATCAGAGCCAAAACCACTCCCACTGACATCATTACTGATGTCAGTGGGGTCGGACTCAGACGGTAGCCGTTCCCATGGGAACGCCTCCGTCTGGCAGCCACGCCCCCGGCACGCCCCCCACCAAAGGGAGCGTGCTGTCACTCACCATCGACAGCACGCCCCCTTTGGTGCGAGACCCGGAGCGACAGCTTGGCTGTCGCTCGCCGGGTCTCGCGCATGCGCACGACGGAGCTCCCTCTGTCGTGCGTATGCGCATTAGGGCACCATTGACCCGCTTGTGAGCGTCCTACGCTCGCGAGCGGGTCCGAATCAGGCCCTCTGATCCTGCTGGGTCCCATTCAAGCTCCCCTGAAGGGGCCACATTTTTAGAGTTAGCTTTGACTTTACCCTTCTTCCCCTTTCTCACTTCAGACTCATGGCCTGATTCACTACCGATCGCAACTGCGATTACGCACGCAATCGGCCGATTGTTGCGTTCTGCATATGCATTGCAGTGTGCGAAGACTCCACTGCGATCGCAGTCACTAAGCAGACCCATCGCAGAGTGATTGACAGGAAGTACCGTTTGGGGGTGGTGACTTGGGGGGGGTCTTTGGCAAAACGCAGGCGTGCCAGTGCGTTTGAACGCCTTTGCAGGGGCGTGCATAAATTAGCCACTGCGATGCTATACGCAGCTGAGGCAATCACTGCATGCGATGAGGTTAGCAATTCCCGAGTAAGGTCAGACCTTGTGCAAGTGTGCGTTAGGCTGCGATTGTACTTGATGTTACCGATGGTTTCGCCGTCTTGCTAAGTATTACGGATGTGTGTAAGGTGAAGTGGGCATCCTGAAGATAACCCTGCTAAACTTACAAGCGTTTGCTATATATGATGCTGTGCTATAAATAAATATAATGCATTTACTTCATAGTATGAGCACTGGAATACAGTAAGAAACACTGTGCAAGGTGATGTAAGCACTTTCTCATTCAATTTGTCCATTCATTAACTTGGAGTGAGCAAGAAACACAGTCTTATTAGATCAGGACGGCTGCATGCATGTGTCATCAGCAATCACAGATATGCATCATCCTAACTGGCATTACTGATTATCTGTTTTCAACAGAATAAGCCATTATATATTAGATAGAGGTCTGGTGCAAGGCAGGATACAGGCTAAGTGGATCGGAGTGACTGTGGGTCTCATTCAGAGCCACTCGTAAACGACCGTTCGCTCGTTCCGAGCGATGTTCACACATCTGCGCATGCGTACGGATTGTAATACGCATGCGCGGACCAGTCAGTGCGGCCGAAAATCGTTTGTTCACTAAATAGCGAATGCCTGCTATTTTGAGTGACAGGATGAGGCGTTTGTGGGTGGTAACAGGGGAAGGTACTTGAAAACGGGGAGTGGAATTCAGAACGCAGGCGTGCTTAAAGGTCAAAACGGGCGTTTTAAGGGTGTGCATAATTAATACAGCAGCGTCATTGACCACGTCACTTGGTTTTTTTATAGTCAGAACTGCTCGCAAAATAGCGGTAGGAAAAACCAACCACAAGAATAGCGAGCAGTTCATACGCTGTTCGATGTACTCGATTAATCTAATAAATAGCGGACATGACGTATGGTGCGAGCGGCCAGGGGGCGTTTTTTTCAAAATTACAACTGCAAGTTTTGTTCGCTCGTTCAGACATAGAGGCGTGAACAGACCGCAAAGAGCGAATGGTTCATTTGAATAGCCACCCCTTTTTTCTGAACGAGCGGCCGCAAATAGCGTCCGGCTCTGAATCAGACCCTGTGTTCACGTACTGTTGAACACATGCCCTATTTCATTCATGTTATTAGCTTATTTATGCTTTCATTGAATAAACTAAGATCACTCTATTTAATAACTATCGTTTGAATCAAATATACATGACCTATAACTAGCGCTATAATAATACCATTCCTCTAATCAGATACTCAGAATAGAACTGCCATACTGTACAAATTGACACATATTGATACTAAAACCGCTTTTATACTAAAATTCCGGGTCTGACCGGAGGTTGGAACAGGGTTCCAATCCGGATAAGACCCGGAATTTCCCCGGCGCCGAACCAAGATATTCCCGAGTCGGCGCCGTTCACACCGGAGCCGGGTCTGCAGAGACCCGGCTTTTCCGGGGCTGAAGTGAACGCTTGCCAATCGGCAGGCATGCGGCATGATCCAGGTCACCCTGACCCAGATCGCGCCATTTACACTGCAGAGTTTCACGGATCATTCCCGTGTTAAACCCTGCAAGTTACCTGGGTTGGGTTGCTGGGTCACTCGACCCGGAAATCCAACCCTGTTCCATTTTTCACCAAGAAGCTACCTGGGTTAACTCTGCAATAAACCGGGTTTTAGCTCTGGTGTAAAAGGTGTATTACGGACACAATTAAACAACTGAATATAATTTGTATCTATTATAAAAAGTGTAACTTTTTCATGAGTCAGTATTTAAGAAATACTGGACCTCATTCAGAGGGGACGCTCGGGAACTATAGGTCGCACCGAAAAGTGATCGAGAATATGCAAAATGAGCGCTCAGTCGCAACGCACATCGTAAGCGCGGAAACACCCATAACAATGAAAGCACACCTCCTATCTCTACGGCCTAATTCAGAGTCGGTCGCAGGCGGCAACCTACGTCAGCACGATTAACACCTGTTACATTGGTAATTGCCTACAGACATCGGTTGAGGCAGAAACCATCGCCTGCACTCGCAATGCTTAAGATAGACCCTGGGCTACCCTTAGCTCTGCGAGCAGTAGCATCGTTATTGTAACGAGATGACGTGTGTGATGACTCGCTCAGTAATATATGCATGCCCTTAAAACCACCCACAAACGTCACGAAATGTCAATCACAGCTACGACCTCGTAGTGACTAGCGAGCAAGAGGATTGCGGTCGGAAAGACAGGCTTGTGCACGCGCACTGCCATGTACACGCATGCGCAGTTGAAAAAAACATTGCTCGCTACGACAAATCGCTCCGTGCGACCGCCTCTGAATGAGGTCCACTATCTTTTGTGAGCTTAGCAAATAATTAAGAATGAGGATCCTTTCTCAGATTATAGAGAATTCTGCACCTACACTTTCATTGTACTTAACTAATTATTACTTAATTTACATACTTATAGGAAGCTTCCATTCTACAATAGCGCTGTGATATTATATTTTGATCCCATTAGGACTGTAAACCCCCAAATACAACACATGAACATTAATACTTGGAGGATTATTTATATCCATCTTATAATGGTGTAACTTTGCCCATTATCACAGAATTGAGGGCCTGATTCAGACCCGCTCGCAAGCGGGTCGATGTTAGGCAAGTGCGCATGCGCACGATGGAGGCTGCTCCGTCATGCGCGAGACCCGGATAGCGACGGGCAAGCCGTCGCTCCAGGTCTCGCACCAAAGGGGGCGTGCTGTCGATGGTGAGTGACAGCACGCCCCCTTTGGTGGGCGTGCCTGCCCAGACAGAGGCGTTCCCATGGGCACGCCTACCGCCTGGGTCCGGCTCCACTGACATCACTAGTGATGTCAGTGGGAGTGCTTTTGGCTTGTAACCTATTTGTGTTTTGAAATAGTACTTTATGTATATGAAACTTTACTATCCAATTTTTTTGTTACCAGTCTTATGTTTTAAAGTATACCTAATAAAGAAAGATTTTATGCGTACATTTTTTGGGGGAGATTGAGTGCACTACTATAACTGATTTATTATCTTTTCTTTTTTCTTTTGAGTATATGGGGTAAATTTACTAACATGTGAGGTTTTAGAAGAGAGTTTTAAAAGTGATGTTGCCCATAGCAACCGATCCGATTCTACTTAACATTTATCTAGCACCATCTAGAAGATAATAGCTAGAATCTAATTGGTTGCTATGGGCAATATCACTTTTAAAACTCACTTCTAAAAACTCTCATTTTAGTAAATTTACCTCTATGTATCAAATCAGTAGGTGGCACCACCACCTATATGTCTATATCTAGAGTGTGAATTACTCTTATTCTGATATAGCTTGAAAAAAAATCTCCCACTTGTTAATACTACAATACAATATTCTACATTACCCTAGTGCGGCAAGATTTTTCTCCTTTGTGTGTCCTTATGTTAGGCTGCGACGACATTGCGGTTGCAATCATTAGCATATCTTTGCAGTGAGACTGCGTGCGTAATCGCTATAGCGATCGTTATTGAATGAGGCCCCCGGTACGTGTAACCACCTCTTCCAATGACAATTTGGACTTTTTTTTATTTCTTTGGGGTATTAGGTACAAATATCAATTCTCCCCCCACTCTAACTACCTCACCCTAACTACCTCACCCTAACTACCTCACTCTAACTACCTCACCCTAACTACCTCACCCTAACTACCTCACCCTAACTACCTCACCCTAACTACCTCACCCTAACTACCTCACTCTAACTACCTCACCCTAACTACCTCACCCTAACTACCTCACCCTAACTACCTCCCCCTAACTACCTCCCCCTAACTACCTCACCCTAACTACCTCACCCTAACTACCTCACTCTAACTACCTCACCCTAACTACCTCACCCTAACTACCTCACCCTAACTACCTCCCCCTAACTACCTCACCCTAACTACCTCACCCTAACTACCTCACTCTAACTACCTCACCCTAACTACCTCACCCTAACTACCTCACCCTAACTACCTCACCCTAACTACCTCACCCTAACTACCTCACTCTAACTACCTCACTCTAACTACCTCACCCTAACTACCTCACCCTAACTACCTCACCCTAACTACCTCCCCCTAACTACCTCCCCCTAACTACCTCCCCCTAACTACCTCCCCCTAACTACCTCCCCCTAACTACCTCACTCTAACTACCTCACCCTAACTACCTCACCCTAACTACCTCACCCTAACTACCTCACCCTAACTACCTCACCCTAACTACCTCACTCTAACTACCTCACTCTAACTACCTCACCCTAACTACCTCACCCTAACTACCTCACCCTAACTACCTCACCCTAACTACCTCCCCCTAACTACCTCCCCCTAACTACCTCCCCCTAACTACCTCCCCCTAACTACCTCACTCTAACTACCTCACCCTAACTACCTCACTCTAACTACCTCACCCTAACTACCTCACCCTAACTACCTCACCCTCTCCCTCCTCGTCTGATAATGAAAGGACATTGAATTTATTTACACATAAGATATTATCTTTGGACTTTGTTTCTCTCCTAATCCCTGTCTTCCCCGTCCGGAGGATGACTCACCCGCTGCACTTTGGTTCTTATCTCCATTTCTTTCCTGTAACTGCCTAAGCATGTTCTCCAATCCTATTACTTCCAACATGCTGTTATCTCCTATCTCCTCCACCACTGTATTCGCTACCGCAGGGGCCTTTCTAGAGAGGTGGGGGCAGTGTCGGACTGAGGCATGAAGGGCCCACCGGGGGAATGCAGTGGTAGGGGTGTGGCCAGAAATCAGGGGGGGTGTGGCCAGCCACCACAGATGCTTGGCTAACCAATAGGCAAATCTTGTAGTTTCTATAGAAAGGAGACAAGCCATTATGTTGATCAGTGGTCCTACTCCACCAGGTAACTGACCTTCTAATGCAAACTGACACCTAGAGGAGGAGGATGGGCCCTCGGGCAGTGGGGCCCACCGGGGATTTCCCCTGTACCCCTGTGGGCCAGTCCAACCCTGGGTGGGGGTCCGTGTGCAGTCTCCGACACGGGCCCCCTCCTCTCCGCCTGGCGGCCGGCAGTGCACTGAGCTGTGTGCGGCCAGTGCCGTAGTTATAGACTCTGGGCACTAGAGTGTGCCCAGAGTCTATAGTGTATGCACAGGTCACCGGGAAAATGGCTGCGGCGGCCATTTTCCTTGTACTGCACATGCGCAAACGACGGGAAAATGGCCGCCACGGACATTTTCCAGTCATTTTACAGCGCCGAGCCCCCGCGCCGACATAGGACTCCGGAGAGGTAAGTAATATTATGGGTGTAAGGTGTGCGGTGCGGGGTCCCCCCTGGACCCAGGGGCCCGTGTTCCCCGCACACCCTGCACCCATTATAGATACGCCCCTGTGCTACCTTCTCCAGCACCGCCCCTTCATTGTGGGATGCACTAGGGTACCTGCTATATGGGGGGCATTCCACTCCACATAAATTACCACGTACCTCTGTGCACTCTCTTGAGCTATGTCCAGTTTGGCCACAAAGAGAGCAATTTGTAACAGTACAATTATTACTCCTTTGGCAGAAGTCACCGCATTTACCACAGACTCTCGGCTGCACAGGGTAGAAGCACTGCAATCTGTTTATAGCGATGTAGGCAGCTGAGGGGATATGTCTTGTTTCTGACCCCACTAAGTTCAGCCTGACAAATACAGCATATCCCCCCCCATACACATTTGGTGTAATCAATATTCTCTAAGGGGGACCGCACCATACAGACCCTAGAGAGGTAAAATATGATATCAGTCTGAGGCAGAGACTCATCGCGTGCCAGAACTAGCTCTATCCTGCATTGTCACCATATTTGTCTTAAAAAGACTATAGGGCTCCTTTGACTTATTTAATTCCCATTGGGAACAAAAAACCTGGAGTCCATTCAAAGACCAAAAAACAACCATCAAAGTCAGGCGTCATAGGATGGATGCAAGCAGAATCGGTATGATATCTCGGCGGCTAAATACCCGCCGGCTGAATTTGATTGCCTGCATGGTGCAGAATCCCAACAGCGGTAGGTAAGTACCCTAATCTCCCCCTTCCCCCCCCCCAACCCTCCCTAGGGGGTGCCTATCCCTAACCTCCCTGGGGGTGCCTAACCCTAACCCCCCCTTCCCACACCCTAAACCTAACAGGGGGTGCCTAACTCTAACCCCCCCTTCCCGCACCCTAACGGGGGATGCCTAACCCTAACCTCTCACCAGTGGTGCCTAATCCTAACCCCCACTTCCCCTAGCCTAACCCTAACCCTCCCCGGAGGGTACCTAACCCTAATCTCCCCCCATGGGTGACTAAACCTAACCCCCCCCTTCCCCGGGGAGAGAGACAGTTACTTACCCGTCCGGACAATTGGGATTCCATCGGTTTGAGCTGCCGACGTTCGTATCTTGTCCACCTTTGGGTTATCGGGGTCGGCATATTGCCGTGCGTCGGGATTCGAGCATCAGTATATCGACGCTCGGCATCCCGTCCACCAGCAATATGACTGCATCCCGATGCAAGCATATAAATCCATGGCCACGAAACCTAAGGGAAAAATCATAGCAAGAAATGTTGCTTTATTGAGGACCTCACAACCCCCCACCCATCTGAATTGAATAACATTTTTCCTCATTATTATTGGTTGGCCACCGCTTGGCCCAGGATTAGGACCACTATTACTTGCGCCAGCATTACCCACTGCTCTGGCATAACATTCAGGACCGAGTCTAATTACATTTGGAGGGGCAGCAGGTCATACTTGCCTACTTTTGAAAAAGAATTTCAGGGAGATTTTGAAAGCAGCACCTATGAGCGCGGCAGTAAAGTGGGCGTGTACTGCTACATCTGAGAGGCGTGTCTTAAAATTGATTTATATCCAAATGTAAATGAGCCCCAAAGCAGTTAGTAAGATCTACTTGTTGATGAAAATACACTGATACTTCTCAGAAAATACATGTAAGCATTGGGATCATTGTGCCTTATAACCAATGCAGGGAAATTATACTAATGATCCCATTTGAATGTATATATCTCTGTTTTTTCTTTTGTACAACAGCTTCATAATGGGGGTAAGGTGAAATGAGGGAGATTGATAGACTCTTCAGGGAGACAGGGAGATTGCTGCTATTTCAGGGAGTCTCCCTGACAATGAGGGAGAGTTGGCAAGTATGCAGCAGGTACATACATCGCACCTAGTTGACACAGATTATTTTTATTACCACTCATTAGTTTTTGCAAAGCCTTTCCTGATTAGACAATCAATTTCACAGCTACCAGAGCCCTAGAGGTCATGTCAATATTTCCCCAAGTCCACCAACTCCACCTGCTCAGGGGTTAAACTGGCTATGTCTAATGCAGGGAGTCCCTGAGCCAGTCCCCCTGCAGACACAGGGCCTGATTCAGACCCGCTCGCTAGAAGCGCTCGCTCGCATGCAAAAAAGGGCCGGCCATGTAAAATTCCTGATCGCAATGCAATGCTCAAGGACGCCCTTTTTGTGTTTGCGAGCGGCGACAAAGCGATCGCAAACTAGCTTAATACCGCCCCCTCTACTCTCACAGAACACGTCATCTCCAGGAAGTGACCATCGGTAACATCGAGAGCCATCGGAAGCCCTCGCAAGGCTTAAAGGTAGCCCTAGGCGGCCACAAGTTCTGCGAGTACTTCAGTCAAAAATCAAGCTAGGTGACGTGTACAATGACGCGTCCTTGTAATTATGGACGCCCATTAAACTCTGTTTTGACGGTCAGACACGCCTGCGTTCACACCACCACTCCCCCATTTACAAGCACCTTCCCCTGTTACCACCCACAAACGGACCATCCTGTCAATCAAATTTCAGAAGTCACTTCCTGCTCGCAGTCCGTTCAAGCGATCGAAAAGTGATCGCAAAGATACGGTCACACATGCACATAACGTACCGGACGCATGCACGGTAGCAAAACATCGACAGCGTATGAGCGGACGGATGCTTACGTCCGGGTCTGAATCAGGCCCAAAGACTTTTCAGGATTTCCTGATGTCTTTAGTGCATCTTTGACCATGTCCCCAGCTAGACAGACTTCCTGCATCCCGTCTACTTCCAACTGAAGTGAGCAGGATAGGGAGATTTTATGGGGAATTTACGGGTCCGTAGGGAGGGGCGTGGCTAAATGACGCAAATTGTGCTGTTTAGCCCCGCCACCTCCTTGCAAACAGCGAATCTCTGACTTTTCCAGTAAAAAGGCGGGGTCTAATGACATCAATAGTCCGCCCCTCCCCGAACCGGCCAGCAGCATCTCCTCTCCAGGAAATGTCGGTAAGCAGTGGCGTCACAAGGGGGGTGCGGGGGGTGCGGCCCGCACCTGGGTGTCACCCGCCGAGGGGTGACACCAAGGTGCAGGCTCCCCCTCAGTGACAGCAGCCGGGTGCTGCACTTTAGTATTAAGTGCAGCACTCGGTTCCTGTCAGTGAGGGAGCCAGCACCGCACATGCCCGCGCCTCCTGCATCCCCCCACCGGCACCACGCCATTCATTGATTTTGGTTAGCACGACCACGGGCCGGGCCGCGGGACCACGCCCCTCGCTCAGTGTCACGCCCCTCGCTCAGTGTCACGCCCCTTCCTTGAAGACCAGGGCCGTGATGTCACGCCCCTCGCCTATTGTCACGCCCCTCCCAAAGGCCACGCCCCCTTTTGTCAGGTGCCGCGCGCATAGCGTCTCTCCCCGCACCGGGTGTCACCGCGGGGAGAGACGCCACTGTCGGTAAGTATGGCTCTTCAGCTGTTGTGGAACTACACATTCCAGCATGCCCTGCCACAGTTTTAGTAAGCCCTAATAGCAAATCTCTGGCAGGGCATGCTGAGATGTGTAGTTCTACAACAGCTGGAGGGCCGCATGTTGAATACCCCCTGCTGTAGCAGGTCCAAAGCTGCATTTACGCCACAGAGCAAACATCTTGTGCTTCATAAATTATCTCCAAAAGAAAATTCTATGAAGGTGGAGGAAACAGAACGTGCAGGTAAGTGGTCTTATACATGCAAACACCACACTGTTTTGGATAGACTTGTATTTTAGAGTTCAAAGGTTTTTGTAAGTTTATTTATTACGTAATTGATATAGTGCACACAGCTATATAAATTACAAAAACAAGAGATTAGGTGCTAATGAATAAAAGAAAGAAATATATATATATTTTTTTTTTGCAGAATATTTTTTCATTAATAGCAGCAAAATGACGTGTGCTTGTGAATACATACCTACACCATCACATAATGTGGTGTAACAAAGACATACAAAGAAAAAAAGTCTATTTGCGCTGATAAGACACCATTAATCTATAATTATAAAATAAAATAGAATAATCAGGAGATCTGATGTTCACTAAAATAATATATATATATATTTATTGATATATTCTATGTATATTTATTCAGTCTAGAATATGACTAGCCATATTGCAAACATTTATATTTGAACATGTAACGCATACATATGTACCAACAAATACTGCATATAAAAATACATAAAACCAGTTAAACAACAATAATGATCACAAAAACTCCATGGAGATCTCCAAGTCTAATCTATGAATGACACTGGACTCTGGAGCTCATTCAGAGCTGCTCACAAGCGCTGTGCTCTCGCAAGCGCCTCGATGTTTGCACACTGCGCATGCACCGCGTCCGGCATGCGCGAGCCCCGCTGAGCGACTGAAGTTCAGTCGCTACAGGGCTTGCAACAAGACGGGGTGGCTGGCGATGGTGATTGACAGCTCGCCCCGTTTTGTGGCCGGGTAGGGGGGGTGGCTGGACAAACGCAGGCGTTCCCTTAGGAACGCCTGGCGTTGTTGGGCGGGCAAACTGACATCACTGCTGATGTCAGTAGTGGACTTCCTGCTCTGTTAGAGCAGGGAGTCCACTCAGCCTTGCGGAAGCTCGACCCTATCCCAGGGTCTCGTCGCAAGGCCGATGGTCGCGATTATCGCGATGGCCTCCTGGTCGCTCACTCAAGCTGTGGGTGGTCACCCACAGCTTTGCAAGCAGCCAGAGGAAGAAAAAAAAAAAAAAAAACGCCCACAGACCCAGCGAGCGCCCAGCGGCTGCGAGCGGGTCTGAATCAGGGCCTCAGTCCATGTAATCATAAGATATCGCTCCTGGTTTTAAGCCACAAATACAATGCAGATGGAAACCTGAAAGCTCGTATAGTCACCACTCTCCACTAATGTCAGTAGTCAGACACCTTGATAAAGGCTTTCTTTAAGCTGAAACGCGTTGGTGGATGTTTGAAGAGGAGCAGATCCAGACTAAAAGCACAGTGGGTGGATTCTTGAACCCAGGAGGTGCCCAGTTATTTCTACAAATGCTTGATGGTGTTTTTATACACCCAGATGTCTGGTACGCAGCCTCATAATCTTTTTTAATTGTCACTCAAAATAAAATTACATTATCACACTATTGCGACTTTCCTGTTTCCCTTGTTTTTATGTTTGAGGAACAAGAGGTATCCTAGTGTGTTTGAAGAGGAAAAAGAGGGACTTTTGTGACTTTGGGCAGACCAGTGTACTGTGGAAAGAAGACGTTTATTATTATTATTTATTAGACATTTTATTGTGAAGGACCTGTTTTTAACCAGATCAATGGATTATAGATGGTGACATTGGTTTTATTTATTATTTATATTATCTTTCTGGAAGAAACTAATTCGGGAACTTTGAATTAGGTGGTGATATTTCTTGTCTATTGAACAGACTTTTATTGAGAAACTTATTCTCTATTGAGTTTTTTGCATAAGGTCATACTTGCCTACCCTCCCGATTTGGTTGGGAGCCTCCCGAAAATCGGGTGCCGCTCCCGACCTCCCGGGAAGGCAGGCAAGTCTCCCGGCAGCTGCCAACCCCTCCTGCCCCCCACCGCAATAACAGGAAAATCCTCAGCAGCGGGGGGCCTGTGACGCTATTCACGTCGAATCGCGTCATTTTGGCCCCGCCCCCTGCTTCACACTGCCTGTAATATCGGCAGCGTGTAGCGGGGACGGGGCCAAAATGACGTGATCGCGTGGCTCCGCCCCCGCTCCACCCACAAACTCTTCTAGTCTGGCCAGACCCCGCCCCCGTTTGCTGGCCACGCCCCCCCAGTCAAGCCGATCTGGCTGTTCCCTCCCGGAAGGGGCAGCCAGATAGTCGGCAAGCATGCATAAGGTTTACATATTTCTTTCTCAGTCAGCGCTCAGTATGTTGTGCAGGAATAGGCAGTCCTGAACACCCCCGTGCTTTAAAGAGAGGTGCAGCGGCTGCAGTTGCACGCCGCCTGTATATCCACCTGCGGGAGGCCGCCTGGGTCGCAGATGCTGACTATAGAATTGGATGTCAGTAGCCTCTATATTCTAGATGGTATGGAGGATTCCCCAAGTGGATGTCAACTATGAAAAGTATATGGCAACCAGAGTCTTTGAAAAAGCTCCCTCTATACAGGAGCGAAACCGGTTAGAGGATGAAAAGCCCTATGCGAATGCACAACTGGACAATCGTTATCTTAGTGCATTCACCCCTCGCTGGGACTGGTTGCCATATACTTTTCATTGTTGAGGATTGCAGACGCAGGCTATGCCTCGACCCAAAACCGGTTAGGACATGCCTGTGTTCTTTGCCACCATTCCCCGTTACCTCCCAGGTTCCCACAAACGCCCCCTGTCTATCACACTGCGAGTAAAAAGTTGCAGTCAACTATGGCAATGTACTTTACTGCATGCGCAGCGATACTTTGACGCATGCGCAGTTTGCCGATAATCACTCAACTGCGTAAATATCCCCATTGCGTCCATCTCTGAACCAGGCCCCAAATTTACTAAAGTGAGAGTTTTTAGAAGTGGAGATGTTGCCCATAGCAACCAATCAAATTCCAGCTATTATCTTCTATAAGGTGCTAGATAAATGTTAACTAGAATCTGATTGGTTGCTGTGGGCAACATCTCCACTTCTAGAAACACGCACTTTAGTAAATACACCCTTATACTACTTTTATACCGAAATTCCGGGTCTGACCCGGAAACTGCAACAGGGTTCCAATCCGGATCAGACCCGGAACTTCCCCGGCGCCGACCCAGGATATTCCCGAGCCAGCGCCTTTCTCACCGGAGCCGTGTCTGCAGAGACGTTGAAGTGGACACTTGGAGATGACGTCATCTCCAAGCGCCACTGAAGCCGACCAATCGGCAGGCATGCAGCACGATCCAGGTCACCGTGACCTGGATCACGCCGTTTACACTGCAGGGTTTCTCGGGTTATTCCCGTGTTAAACTCTGCAAGTTACTTGGGATGGATTGCTGGGTCACTCGACCCAGCAATCCAACCCTTTCCCCTTTTACACCAAGGGGCTACCCGATTAAACCCTGCAAACCCGGGTTTTAGCTCTGGTGTAAAAGGGGTATTAGTAATGTTTTGGGATTTTGCAGTTCTTACAGATCACCAGTAGAGGGAGCTCAGCTTGTACCAGAGCCCCAGAACAGATGAAGGTGTCAGCGCCCTGATCCGTGGCTGTGTACCTCAGTAACAAGTACAGACCTGATCTGGTGCCATGTGAGACATCTATTCAGGTTGAGTGTCTGAGCGGGGACTGAGGAGACCAGGTGTGGAGCTGCCTGCAGCCTCAGCGAGGCCTGCGAGGCATGGGCTGTTTGAGAAGTTTAATTAATCAGAACATGTTCAATCCCTGCTCCTGATTAGTGAAGATTAATTAATCATGAACCGGTAACAAGAACATTTATCAACAGAAACGTGATGGGGATGAAACGCGAGGATGTTTTCAATCAGCATGGTGCAGAGAGACAAGCTTGTTACAGTGGTTGTTCCTGCAGGCTCACATCACAGGAACTTACTGCTTGTTCCTTCATATATCTCCCTCTGCCTGTCCCTTACATCCTTATAGCTGCTACTGATTAGCGGGTTCTGAGTTCTGAGTTGTATCAATACGAGCTGGAAGCAGAATTTCCAACTCATCTCAGATAGCGAAACGCAGGGTCGGACTGGCCTACAGGGGGACAGGAAAAATCCAGAGGGCCCCTGCCCCTCCCTTACGAGTCAAACTGTGCACTCTGGGCCTGATTCAGACCCGCTCGCGAGCGCTATGCGCTCGCAAGTGGTTTCGATGGTGGCCCAGTGCGCATGCGCACGATGGAGCCGGCTCCGTCGTGCGCATGCACGAGACCCGGATAGTGACGGGCAAACCGTCGCTCCGGGTCTCGTACCAAAGAGGGCGTTCTGTCGATGTTGAGTGACAGCACGCCCCCTTTGGTGGGCGGGCCGGGGGAGTGGCTGCCCAAACGGAGGCGTTCCCATGTGAACGCCTCCGTTTGGGGCCGGCTCCACTGACATCACAAGTGATGTCAGTGGGAGAGATTTCGGCTCTGTTAGAGCCGAAATCTCTCTGGGGCTTGCGTCCACGAGACCCTACCACAAGGGTCTCGTCGCAAGCCCGATGGTCGCGATGGTCTTGACCATCGCGACCATCTTCCTGGCCGCTCGCTATAGTTGTGGGTGGTCACCCACAGCTATGCGAGCGGCCAGGAGGCCGCTCTAAAAGACAAGAAGGCCGGCCCTGAATCAGAGCGAGCGCTCTGTCAGAGCGTCCGGCTCTGAATCAGGGCCTCTGTGAGGTAAATTCAATTACCCGCAAAGGGTACAAGTCACGGTTGCCGACATTTGGCTACCTCCTTCCGGGAGGGAGCTGTCGGGCAACCACACGGGGGGGCGTGTCGTGGCGAAAAGGTTGTGTGGCCTGTCGCATAACGCTTAATTGGGAGCGGGGCATAGAGCGTGACAGCTCGGTGGTGGCCCCGCCCCTCTTCACAATGTCGAGATTAATGGCATTGTGAGGCAGGAGGCAGGGATACTGAATCGCGTCACCCCTCCCCTCGCTGCCGGTGGCTTATACGGCTGGCTTGCCTGCCTTTCTGGTGGGCCAGGAGCGGCATCCGATTTTCGGGAGCCTCCCGGTCGAATCGGGAGGGTAGGCAAGTATGGTACAAGTTGACCTAACAAAGGTGTTTCCACCCCATTCCACCCCATTGCCGGCAGCGTTACTCATGACCCTCACTGCCTGTACTCGCAGCGGACTCGTACATTGAGGCTGCGAACAAAAATCTGTACGTCTGGAGGTACCGTAAGTGCAGCATATAGCCGCACCTATTAGCAACCGCGAGTATATGAATTGGCCAATCATGGAATTCCCAGGAACTAATGTGTCTAGTCCATCTCTGATACAAGCCGTGTGGCAGATGCCCAGATAACACAGGGCCTGATTCAGAGCCGCTCGTGAGCGGCCGCTCGTTCGTTCCGAGCGATGTTTGCACAACTGCGCATGCGTACGGATCGTAATACGCATGCGCGAACCAGTCAGTGCGGCCGAAAATCGTTTGTTTGCTAAATAGCGAATGTCTGCTAATTTGAGTGACAGGATGAGGCGTATGTGGGTGGTAACAGGGGAAGGTGCTTGAAAACGGGGAGTGGAGATCCGAACGCAGGCGTGCTTAAAGGTCAAAACGGGCGTTTTAAGGGTGTGCATAATTAATACAGGAGCGTCATTGACCACGTCACTGGGTTATTTTATAGCCAGAACTGCTCGCAAGATTGCGGTAGGAAAAACCAACCACAAGAATAGCGAGCAGTTCATACGCTGGTCGATGTACTTGATTAATCTAATAAATAGCGGACATGACGTAGGATGCGAGCGGCCAGGGGGCGTATTTTTCCAAAAAACGACCGCATGTTTTGTTCGCTCGTTCAGACCTAGAGGCGTGAACAGACCGCAAAGAGCGAACGGTTCATTTGAATAGCCAACCCTTTTTTCTGAACGAGCGAGCGCTAATTGCGTCCGGCTCTGAATCAGGCCCACAGTTACAGTAAAACTATCAGCCCTGGTCCAGTCTTTGGTGGTCTCTAAGCTCGGTCACAGTGTGGAACCACTATCTTCAGCCTCTTTAATTCTGAGCTATAACAACGTCCACAAGTAGCCAAACATTTTTGCAGAGATTGACCTTAGTGGGGCCTGTGACCTGGTCGGTGAGAGTATTTCCCACCAGATAGATTCGGAGTTATGCCCCCTTAGCCTGTGTAAGCCAGATGCTTTTCAACACTTCATCAATTATGTCATTACAACTGTTTACTGAAGGCATCAAGTAACATAAGCAGGTCACAATGAAATAGGAGTATTATATCCATCACCATATATTATATCCATCACCATATATTATATCCATCACCATATAACAAAGTGAATGTGATGCAAAACAAATTCACTAAAAGTAAAGCAGAGTATTCCGATGCTGGAATCGGGGTGATAGGGCAAGGGGGGGGGGAGGAGGACAAGGGAAGGAAAGCAGGAGAGGCTTGGTAATGGGAAAGGGAGCTCTTATTGAGTAGGTCCACGATGGAAGTGTGCCATGTAAGGCCTGGATGCTAATATGCTCAAAGAAGAGAATATTTGGTACTTAACATAAAACGCATTGCTCTGAATCTATCTGTGGGACATTGTTATACTTTAGGGCAGGAGCGGGGAATTACTTCGGGCTGGGGTCACTTCACAACTGTTTAGTACACGTCAGAGCACCGCACACAAAGTATGCCATTAGACTCAATGCATATGCCCCTTTTATGCCATCAGAACACTTCACGTGCCCCTTTTATGCCATCAGAGCATTCTGTAGGCCCCTTTTATGCCATCAGAGCGCTACACATGCCCCTTTAATGCCATCAGACTGCTATGAATTCCTCTTTTATGCCATGAAACTGCTCCATGTGCCCCTTGTATGCCATCAGACTGCTCCATGTGCTTTATTTATCCCATGAGACTGCTTTGCATGACCATTTTATGCCATCATACTGCTTTGCGTGCCCCTTTTTATGCCATCAGACTCCTCTACATGCACCTTTTATGCCATTACACTGCTCCACGTGCCCCTTTTATGCCATCAACCTGCTCCGCGTGCCCCTTTTATGCCATTAGACTGCTCTACGTTCACCTTTTATGCCATCAACCTGCTCCGCGTGCCCCTTTTATGCCATTAGACTGCTCCACGTGCCCCATTTATGCCATCAACTTGCTCCGCATGCCCCTTTCATGCCATTAGACTGCTCTACATGCCCCTTTTATGCCATCAACCTGCTCCGCGCGCCCCTTTTATGCCATTAGACTGCACTGTATGTCCATTTTATGAAATCTGTGGGAGAGCCCATGTTATGTGCCCATGACACAGGACAGACCCTTTCCCCTAGCCGCAAGTGCAGAGAGTGACATGACTCTGCTTAGTCACCTCCCAGCTCTCTGCTGTGGCACTTATTGCCCTAGACCCTTACAGTACAGTGCAGCTGGGAGCAGGTCACATACATAGGGCTCTATTTACTAAGCAGTGTTAGGAGACAGAGTGAAAAGTGATAAGGTGCCAGCCAATCAGCTCCCAACTGTCATCTCACAGGCTGTGTTTGAAAAATGACAGTTGGGAGCTGATTGGCTGGCACCTTATCACTTTTCACTCTCTCCTAACACTGCTTAGTAAATAGACCCCACAATGTGGAGGAAGTGAGGTTGCAGGCTAGACTTCACTTCCTGGTAGCAGCCCACATGCAGCCTGCAGGCTGTATTTTACCCACCCCTGCTTTAGGGTGTAGAGGGTGCTGAGTCAGGAGCAGGCGCATTCTTTAACCTAAAACATGTTTGCTGCAGTTTCCTTCCCCTCTACACCCCTACACCATCTTAGACTTCGTTTATAACTAATTAAGCCCAGAGGAGACATCTGAATCCAACACTGAAATCATAACCACACTCAAACAAAACAGAGTGAAACACAACAAAGTGAAAGAAGGGGTGAGAACAAGGTATCCCGAGTACTAAACATCCTAATTTCTCTTTTCTCCTATCTGGGGGACACTGGTATACATTGGGAACATTCCAAAACTGCCCCGAGTGAAGGGTACTCTCAAACAAACCTGTGTGAAAAACTTTCTGCGGAAAGCTGGCAAAAAAATGTTTTCAATCAAACTTCGTAAGAACAGAGGACAGGGAAGCCACCAGGCTCAAACTTTCCACCGTGGGCCCATGTGATGATGCCCAAGAGGCACTCACCGATATGGTAAAGCAAACCGCAATATGATCAGGCATTGGAGCCTTCTCCAAAACATAGGCCTGCTTGATGGTACCTGTAATCCATCAGACCACTGGCTGTTTCATCACCGGCCATCCTCTCTTGTGTATAAAAGAGCATCACAAGGCTACTCATTGTAAAGGAGCTGATCTATCAACACAGATCTACACCACATCAAAGAGGTTGACAGAGCTACACTACCACTTCTCCAAGTGAGATCTGGCCCCAGAGAAGGGATTACAAGATCCTGGTGGAAATGTCATTTTTAAACAACTTTCACTGGAATGAAGGCCTGGGACCTAGCTCTGTCCTAATAAACAACCATACCTGATGAACTACACCTGTCTTGCCGAGAGAATGGCCAGCAAAAAGAGACACACAAAAGAGAAACCTTCAAGGTGAGGAAGTTACAACAGTCGGTATTATAATTGAACTGTCAAGGCATTCACTAGAAAAAGATCATAGGATTTATGGTTGGTACGTGTGGATAAATAAGATTGCAGCCTTGGGGAAGAGAAGGAGCTCCCAAAATAACTTCTGAGGGAATATGCAAATAACATCCCCAGCGCTGTCTAAAACTCTAATGAATGGCAAATATCCAGACAACTCTGGTACACCATTTTACTCATATAATATAATGAGCTATAGCAAAAATCACTGTTGCAAGTAAGGTCGAAATTCTCTTTAATGAATGATTAAAATTGTGTTTTCCTTGTCCTGGAGTGTTAATACTCGAACACATGGACAGATAGTATCCCAGTAACATCTACTGGTGGGTCCTGGAGTGGCATGCTTCTATAATGGACTAAAATGTTATAAGCGCCAATACTCACTATTAAAAACTTAAAATAGCACACACTAAGATTGTAATAATTCAATTAAAAGCATTTCAACTCTCACTTGCCATAGTGAACATTTATTTTTGCTGTATCTCATGACATGTGAGTGGTTTGAGATTTGCCAGAATTGGTTTGTGATTTGCCATTTATTAGGGTTTTAGACAGCGCCGGGGATAATTTGTTATTCACTAAGAAAAGCCTGCAGATTCCTGTACTTGTGCAATATCAGAACAGCATGTGGTTCAACCGAAAGCCCATCTTGTTAACCTCTGGTAGATCCACCAGTCCACAAGTTGAGTGAAGACCACAAGGTGGCAAGATCACTCTCCTTAATGAGTGGCATGCCAGATTAGAAGTTGACCTCCCAGTGATCCACTCCTGGGATGACAAATTCTGGTTCATACCTTTTTTCGCCCTACAGAACATACTGGCTGTTTCCGTCATCACCAAACAGTTCCATGCTTCCACTCTTTGGTGATGTATGCTATTGCCATGGCGTTGTCCAACTGCATACAAATTGGTCTGCTCCATAGGCAGGGCCGGACTGGCCATCTGGCACTTATTTGCAAATGCCAAAAGTGCTGATGGGCCGGTCCGGTCTGAAACTTGGCGGAGCAGCTCTGCCATCCTGCGGCACTACTTGGGTGGGATACTGAGAGCCGGGGGCATGCCACGAGGCCAGGCACTCGTGACTGGGGGCACATCCCAGTGACATTTAACCACACTCTCATGAGGTGAGGCCACACCTATTTTACGTGAGCATGCGTGCCTACAGCGCGCTCACAGAGGGTAATGCCAGAGTTGATCTGCAGCCCCAATCTATCCCTGTCTATAGGAGTGACAGAGCTTGTAGCAGAACATCTACTGTGAGCTTGAGCTGGACAACTGAGCCACCAAAGACTGTTTAACCATGATCAATCACTACTCATTGGAAGAGCATGTCTCCTGGTCTCATCTCAGAAGGAACGTAGAAAGGAATACCTAGTAGAAGCCCAACAAGATCCATTTGTATAATGATTCTGACCCACTTAGCTGATTATGGCTTAACTTCAGGGAGTGGAAATCAAGATTTTATTATTATTATTATTAGCATTTATTTATATGGCGCCACAAGTGTTCCGTAGCGCCTTACAAAGTACAAAAACAAATTGTATACAAGTGACTTACAGAACAATACAATGCAGGACATGGATAATATATATTGCTACATTAGTGACCATATCACCCAGATAAGCAACAGAGCATAAGCAACCAAGTGTTAGGTGCCCTAGTGGTGAGTAAGAAGTAAATGACACTATAGTAAGGAGAAGCACAAGAGGGTAGATGACCCTGCTCATGAGAGCTTACATTCTAAAAAGGTGGGGGAAGACAAACTGGGTTGACACAGATGGGGTAGATGGGGACGAATGAGCATGTAGCAAGGAGTTAGAATGATAGTTGGAAGGCTTTGATGAAGTAGTGGGTCTTGAGAGCCCGTTTGAAGGATTGTAAACAGGTGGAGAGTCTGATGCGGAGTGGGAGAGAGTTCCAGAGGTGGGGAGCAGTGCGGGCAAAATCTTGGAGGCGGGAGTGGGAGGAAGTAATCAGCTGGCATGAAAGGCGGCGTGCATTAGTTGAGCGAAGAGGGCGGAGAGGAGCGTGAAGGGAGATGAGATCAGAGATGTATATGGGAGAAGATTGGGTGAGGGCTTTGTGAGCGAGTGTGAGAACCTTAAATTGGACTCTGAAAGGGAAGGGGAGCCAGTGTAGGGCTTGTAGGAGAGGGGAGGCAGATGTAGAGCGCTTGGAGAGGAAGATAAGCCGTGCAGCAGCATTAAGGATAGACTGGAGAGGAGAGAGATGGGATTTGGGGAGGCCAGATAGGAGGAGGTTACAATAGTCCAATCTGTAGATGACCAGTGAGTGTATGAGGGTTTTAGTAGCATCCTGGGTGAGATAGGGTCTGATCTTAGAAATATTTTTGAGATGGAAACGACAGGACTGTGAAAGGTTCTGGATATGTGGTTTGAAGGAGAGGGATGAGTCCAGGATAACTCCAAGACAGCACACCTTGGGACTAGATGAGATAGTTATTCCATCAATTGATAAAGAAATAGTGGGAAGTGAGGTGATGTGGGAGGGTGGGAAGATGATTAGCTCTGTCTTAGACATATTAAGTTTAAGAAATCGCTGGGACATCCAGGAAGAGACAGCAGAGAGACAGTTGGAGATATGAGTCAGAAGAGAGGGGGAGAGATCAGGGGAGGAAAGGTAGATTTGAGTATCATCAGCATAGAGATGATAATGGAGGTCAAAAGAGCTGATGAGTTCACCTAGATGGGAGTTTGCTCACCACCGTAGGACGTTCAGCACCTATAAATACATACCATGGTTCTCAGTTGCACTAGTTGCACATCAGGCATCATCTGGATTCATCAGGGGTACATAAATGTGCACTAAGCCCGGTAGCAGTAGTTAGTATGCCCATCAGCAAAAACCCCACCATTAAGAAGGTACTGCTATGGGGGATATGGTATTGTATGCTGCATAAGTTGTGGCCCCCTCAGGTAAGCACCAGACTTGACAAGGATTAGTTGAGAGGAACACTGAGGTATAGAATGCAGGTAGCAGAGATATAGTCAGACTACCTGGGTCTTGGCAGGTGGCAGGCAAATAGTTATATGTTCCAGGGGTCAGAGTTGGAGGTAACAGAGCAAATGGGAGATATGCTGGGTTTGAGGCTGGCAGCTGAGGAAGAGAAATCCAGAACAAGTCCAAGGTCAAGATTGGAGACATCAGAAGTGGTCTGGGTGAATAACAGAAATCTTCAGGTAGCAGTAACAGGTTCAGGCACAAGGCAATATCATATGCACTGGGTGTGTTCACTATCTGCTTTACATACCCAGAGCCTGCTGGAGATTAACTGTGGTCAAAAAGTGTGCAAAGAGTAAGGACTGTTCAGGAATATAAAATAAACCAAAAGCTCGGTTTAACCAAACTGCCTCTGCTTTGGTTTCACTGGCTGGAGCACTAGCTTCAAGTCCCCAAGAGCTCACAAAATCTTTCATTGCTGGCTTGTGTTTCTAAAATCTGACTACTGGCTTCCTCTCACTACACATCTGTCTTTCAATCTCTGGTTACCTCTGACAATCACCCTGGTTCTCAACCTCTGGCTTCCTCTGACTATTCCCCTGGTTCTCAATCTCTGGTTACCTCTGACTATTACCCTGATTCTTAATCTCTGGTTACCTCAAGCTTCCTCTGACTATCCTCCTGGTTCTCAATCTCTGGTTACTTCAGGCTCCCTCTGACTATCTTCCTAGTTCTCAATCTCTGGTTACCTCAGGCTTCCTCTGACTATCCTTCTGGTTCTCAATCTCTGGTTACATCAGGCTTCCTCTGATTATCATTCTGGTTCTCAATCTCTGGTTACTTCAGGCTTCCTCTGACTGTCATTCTGGTTCTCAATCTCTGGTTACCTCAGGCTTCCTCTGACTATCCTCATGGTTCTCAATCTCTGGTTACTTCAGGCTTCCTCTGACTATCCTCCTGGTTCTCAATCTCTGGTTACCTCAGGCTACCTCTGACTATCCTCTTGGTTCTCAATCTCTGGTTACGTCAGGCTTCCTCTGACTATCCTCCTGGTTCTCAATCTCTGGTTACCTCAGGCTTCCTCTGACTATCCTCCTGGTTCTCAATCTCTGGTTACCTCAGGCTTCCTCTGACTATCCTCCTGGTTCTCGATCGCTGGTTACCTCAGGCTTCCTCTGACTATCCTCCTGGTTTTCGATCTCTGGTTACCTCAGGCTTCCTCTGACTATCCTCCTGGTTCTCGATCTCTGGTTACCTCAGGCTTCCTCTGACTATCCTCCTGGTTCTCGATCTCTGGTTACCTCAGGCTTCCTCTGACTATCCTCCTGGTTCTCGATCTCTGGTTACCTCAGACTTCCTCTGACTATCCTCCTGGTTCTCGATCTCTGGTTACCTCAGGCTTCCTCTGACTATCCTCCTGGTTCTCAATCTCTGGTTACCTCAGGCTTCCTCTATGATTGCATTAGTATGTTGTAACAAATAGGGTAATGACACTTTAGTATGTCCTAATAACACTGTCAAGCTGCGTCTCAATGCTATAGCTATAAGTACTGCTGCATCCAACCAATCATATGAAGGTAAGTACTCTTTTTTGTGTGTGCTTCCTCTCCTACGCACGCTTTGAGCACGTGTACCACCATCTTTATCAAATCAATGGTAGATGTAATACAGCAGTGAGTTGTCAAATAACACTGATCAACACTATTGCCAATCATATAGGAGCGATTTTGGGGTAACTTTGTGGTGCTGATTCTGAATATGACATCAGTTTTGCTAGATTGGCTATCATTTTTCATATACTTGTATGAAAAACAAGAAAAACACAATAGACAACTGTTAGCTGGCTGCTGGTTGGGTGGCTGATCACTTATATATGGAGGGGAAATGTTCTAGACAGGGCTGGGCCCAGGAAAAGGGGTGTGGCAGGCGTGGTCACGCCCCTTAGGGGAAAAAAACTATTTGCAGCGGCAATGGGCTAGGGGGGAGCTGTAAGCCCCTCAGCCTGGCACAAATTCAGGGGGGGGGTGCGATCAGTGTGATCGCCCCCCTTACGTACCAACCAGGTTACAATCCCGACACCTAGAGGTAAGTATCCTAATCTAATCCCTAACCTCCCCACCTAGTGCCTAAACCTAACTTCCCACCCCCTCCTTAGTGCCTAACCCTAACCCTGCTACTTACCTCCGTTATGCGGGTGGTCGGGATGCTGGTGCCGGGATTCTGACAAGTGTCAGGATTTCATCGTCGGTATTTTGACTGCCGGCATCCCCGTTGTCGGGATAGTGAACCTCTCCCCTATTGGGTGTAGGTAACACTTTCAGCCAGCCAGCTCACTGCAGCTCACAATGCTGCTAATGGTGGACAGCGGCAGGTGGGGAGTTTGACTGGGGCTGTACACCTGTCAAACCGTAACGCAGGTGTCCTAAGGCGAGCTCAGGGATGACAGAAACCTCCCGTGGAGCAGAAGGGCAGAAGGTCTCATGGACCGAGAGCTACCTGGTTGATCCTGCCAGTAGCATATGCTTGTCTCAAAGATTAAGCCATACACACGGCCGGTACAGTGAAACTGCGAATGACTTACTAAATCAGTTATGGTTGCTTTATGGTTCAGTTATGGTGCCCTTCTTCTCCACGGGAGGTTTCTGTCCTCCCTGAGCTCGCCTTAGGAGTCTCAGATGACAGTTCATGGATGCATTGGGATGGGGGACTCTGAGTGTTTTCCTCTACTCCTCTGTCTGCAGTAACCCATAACCACGGGAGATCTCCAGCCGGTTACACAAATAGCTGTGTTTCAGACCATAAAATGTACCCAAGCAACGTCATTGTTGCTGCCATAGTAATGTCCTGTAGTTTCCGTGGTTTCTTTTGTCATGTCTAGTAGCAGTTCACGTCTAAGTAATGTAAAAGTGAACATGTCACCTAGTCGCAGTGGTGGAATCCATGCTTTCCGATGAGTCAGCATGTAGCCTAGGGGGTGATTCACTACTTGGCGGAATAGCAAAGCTGCACGTAAGCAGCCATCCTTCAAAACATGCAAATGTAGCAGGAGGTGTATGATACCGCCTGCTGCATTTCCGATCCCAGCACTGCAACCCCTTACTCAGGCTGGCCAGCTTGAGAGGCCAGGAAACTGCGTCCATAGACGCGGCCCCTAACCTTGGTCAGCGTTTGAGGGAGGTAATGGCGTTAGATAAATGTGAATCCCTATCAGGAGGGCTCCCATGCAGCCAACACCACCTGGACACAGATCTGTGCAGTTAGATGAATAAATGACTATAACTGTAGATAAGCTGTATTTTTGTAGTTTTCATGAAGGGAGATAAAAGTACAAACGCTTGATGCAAAAATGGAAATCACAAACAGTGCTTAAGCCCGGGACTTAGAGCCGAATTCAGACTTGTACGCAACGCCGATATTTTTGCAGTTGACCAATCATCGGCTGTTTGCACGTGCGTCCGAGTCACACTGTTCACGCGTCAAGGAGCATTACCATAGTTGCTGGCAGCGAGTACTTATTTGCAGTGTGATTGACAGTCAAGGAGCGTTTTGGGGGCGGTAACCGGGAGTGGCGGCTAAAAACGCAGGCGTGTTGCGACTGTTTTGGGGGCGTGTCACATCCCGCATCTGTGATGCTGCACGCAGTAAACATGGCTCCGTCATCTCATTTCCTGCTGTCATTTTGCGCGATCCTAGAATTACTCAGGACTCCTAACATCGAATGATTTGCAACTGATTCTGCGTCATTAGCGTGTTTTCACACAGCCGATGCGTACCGGATTGCAGATGCGCTGGCGTTAGCGTAAAACTGAATCAGACCCTTAGTATAGTATCCTGATTCCTTTGTCTCCAGCAATAGTCACATGGAAGCAGAATAACAAAGTGTTAGTGAGCTCCGGGTCTCTTCCACTGGCAAACAGATCTGTCCTTTAGCCCCGAGCTGCCATACAAGTCATGTGCTACTCCTGGCGTGTTTGCGTGACGCACATGTGGCTGTTGCCGACTTCCTGGCCAGCCCCTGTGAATAGATAGAGCATACAATTGTCTCTCACATCTTACCAAAATCCCAATCGTATCAGAGCAAGCACCAACTGGGGGGGCACATTGTCACAGGCCCCCCGAACATGGCTGCAGCTTTCGTTCCCAAATATGGATCCTAACCACAAATGCTCTACAGACGACATCTGATTTCATGCTTTAGAAAACACTTAAGCATTGAAAATGCCAAAACGTGATCAGTTATCACAGCTAGTTAGAAATATGTTCATTTTGTCACGGAGCCTGAGATTTCTAATTACTATGTACAGCACACGTGCTTGTCTGCACCAAGCATATGCAGCATCAGCAGTTGCTGGGAGAGGCAGTGTTAGGGTCTCAGGGGGGCGATTCAGACCCGGATGCAACGCTGCGCTCGCACGTGGCCGCCAGGGGGCCGAGTATGCAAATCCCGCGATCGCACAGCAAGACATAAGGACGCTCTCTATGTCTTAGCGTGCGGCGGCAATGTCTTCGCAAGCCAGTGTAATGACGCCCACTTGCCCTTCGTTACGCACGTCATCTCCAGGAAGTGTATATAACAATCAGGGGCGTAACTATACTTACAGGGGCCCCATAGCAAAAAATTTCACAGGCCCCCCTTTCAGCCCGCAGCCCCCCCCCCTCCCCCTCGGCCTACAGCCCCGCTCTTGTCCCATGGATCCCCCCTTGGCTTGAGGCCCCCGCACCCTCCTCGCTCCCCGACTTACCCGATCCATGGTCGCGCTGTGCAGGGCAGGCGCACCTTCTCTCCCGGTCGGCTCCATCTCAATGACTGATACTGAAAGGAGGCGACCACACCTTCTCCCAGTATCAGCCAATGGGGAGAGCCGGAGGCGGAGCTGACTGGGAAGACGCGACCACGGAGCGGGGGGGGCGCGCGACCACGGAGCAGGTAAGTGGAGTAGAGGGGAGTGAAGAGAGTGATGGGGAAGTAAGGAGGGTGCGGAGGGAAGGGCCGCGGACAGAGGCCTGGCACCTTAGGTGCAGGGGGAGGGCCGGGCCCCGAGTTGGTCCGGGCCCCATAGCAGCCGCACCCCCTGCACCCACGGTAGTTACGCCACTGATAACAATCGGTAACATTGGAAACCATTGGAGGCATGCGCAGTGCTTGCTCTAGACCCTACCCTACCGCAAGCACTGCGAGTGCTTCGGTCAAAAAATAAACCAGGTGACGTGTACAATGACGCAGCCTTGTAATTATGGACGCCCATAAAATGCAGTTTTGCAGCTCAGACACGCCTGCGTTCACACCACCACTCCCCCCGTTTTCCAGGAGCTTCCCCTGTCACCACCCACAAACGGCACAGTCGGTCAGTCAAACTAGCGGGCTGTCTGTGTTATCCGAGCGATCGCTTCCCGATCGCCATGACTGGCTCACGCATGCGCATTTTGCCGCATGTGCAGATGGTCGACAATCGGCCATAGCGTGCGAGCGCATCGTCGCGTCCAGGTCTGAATCATGGCTTCAATGCTGTAGGAGGTTAGGTGTCCGGTATAAGAGGGGAACCGCACGCACGAGTTACGGAAACTGCTGCTAAGCAAAGGTGATCTACCTACAGGATAGGCACGTGACATAACCCCCTTTTCTTTCCACCATAAGGTCCAGATTTTAAATTGGACGCAAGACCAAAAGCAGGCGGAACCCGCGACTATTCACAAACTGGGCATGCGGCGCGAAAAGCGATTGCTGACTGCACATGTGCCGCACCATGCCTATGCACCCAGGGGTTACGAGAGCTCTGCGCTTGGCCGGATAACTCTGTGCCCATGGTCACTGCTGACGTACTATACCGAGCCCCCATGCTTCTGTGCTTGTTTGAAGCATGCGGACGGAGAGCACCCCACTCACTAAGCTGCATTTGGGGTCTATTACATTCCCTTTCATCTTTACGGATATATTTTTTCCAAGACGCATTGTAGCAAAACGTATCTTAAAACGGTTCTGTACAAGAACAGCTGACAGATAAAGGATATATACGTGGAGCTGCCATTTTACGAATGCTCATTCACAGCAACATACACTGGGATACAGTCAATATCCCGTCCGTCGTAATTCCGCTGTCTAAATCCCGACACGGGACTAAAGACAGGCAATTAAATCCAGACGCCTATCTTTAGCCCGACGACGGAACCCCGACAGGACGGCTTCGCGAACGAAGGTAAGCGGGGACACTTAGTGGATAGCCGCGGGTTTTAGGTTTAGGCACCCCCAGGGGTATTTAGGGTTAGGCACTCCCCGGAGAGGGTTAGGATAGGAGAAGGGGGGTTAGGCACCACCTGGGAGGGTTAGGTTTAGGCTAGGGGAGGGGGGGGTTTAGGGTTAGGCGCCACTGGGTGGAGTTTAGGGTATGGGACCCCTTTAGGGTGTGGAGAGGAGGGTTAGGTTTAGGCAACCCCGGGGAGAACTTGGGGTCAGGCACCCCTTAGGGAAGGTTAGGGGGGAGAAGGGTAGGGTTAGGTGACTTACCTGCTCAGTCGGGATTATGCATGTTCGGGCTTCCGGCGTTGGCATTTTACCTGGCAGCTATTTAGCCGCCAGGATGTCATACCCAACCCGTGTCACTGCTCATCTGATCAACGCTTGGAGAACTGCTGTCATCCGCTTGTCATGTAACATCATTTCCCCGATTATGCACCCAGGTGGTGACTCAGCAGGGAACGGACCTGCAAAGCCACACACAAGCAGCACTGCGATTCCGTCCTTGGTGAAAGGCAAATGCACCAGGAGGCTTCCGACAGAGGTCGCAGCTTGGGATCACCATTGTGACCATCGGTCGCAATGTTGGACGGCGCCGGCCACTCCCAGAAAACAGGGGCAACACGCTCTTGATTCCGGGAACACCGCCCCGTAAACTCCTCTGCCTGTCAATCAGGCAGAGACATACGGTGCCTTCGTGCGATCATGCGGGACCCCTTCTGCACACGCGCAGAACAGGTCCTGTGCACGCGCAGATTCCCGATAATCGTGCACTGCTGAATCAGACCCTAAAAACATAACGGAGGATCATTTGTAGTATAGATAAGTGGAAACTTAATATAAAAACAAAGCGAGCTGTAACGAAAAACATCCCAAAGTGCTCTCACATTGCTGAGATTCTATTTCCCCTCCTCGTTATAAATTATTAATACAGACAGCTTTAATGTTACGTCTTTCTGCAAATGCAAATAATGCTCATCTATGCCGATAACATTTATTATTACCTGTATTTATGGCACCTTTCCAAAGCCTATAATTGTGATGTGCAGATAGCTGTACTTCAGTCTCAGACTCCAGGTAGGTGAGGAGTTCCTCTTAAGGTGCCCATACATGGTACGATAAAGCAGCCGATCCGACGGATTGGTACGATATCGCTGCTATATCGTACCGTGTATGGGCATGATATCGGATAGTGCGCACACCCGTGGGGTCGTACATCGCACCTCCAGATCTTACTGCAGGTTCAGTTGATTTGGGGGTTGCGATGTGCGATCCCATGCAGCGCTATACGGGTGGGGGTGGGCGGTGCTGGTATATCAGGCAGCCGGCCATCTGATCGCACTGTGGGTCTCATTCAGACCTGGTTGCAAGCCCCGATGCGCTCGCAACCGGGTCGATGGTCCCCACAGAGCATGCGCACGATGGAGCCGGCTCCGTCGTGCGCATGCGCGAGACCCGGCTTGCGACGGGCGCTCCATCGCTAAGGGTCTCATAGCAGATGGGGCGAGCCGTCGATGTTGAGTGACAGCTCGCCCCATTTGCTGGGCGGGCCGGGGACGTGCCCAGCCAAACGGAGGCGTTCCAGTCGGAACGCTTGCCGTTTGGGGGCGGCCCCACTGACATCATTGATGAATTCAGTGGGGAACTTCCTGCTCAAACAGAGCAGGAAGTTCCCTGGGGCTTACGAGAGCCCAGACTCAACCTTAGGGTCTGGTCGTAAGCCCCGATGGTTGCGATGGTGATGACCATCGCGACCATCACCCTGGTCGGTCGCTAGAGCTGTGGGTGGTAACTTACAGCCTGGCGATCGACCAGAAGGCGGCACTTAAAAAAGTAAGTGGCCGCCCTCATTCAGAGCGATCGCTTGCAGCAAGCGATCGACTCTGAATGAGGTCCTGTGTGTGGGGACTGGCCGATGTGTCGGCCCGCCGGACCCACTGTCGCGTCGCAAGGTGCAAATCGAGATCTAGGAACAGTATATATCAATTCTGCAAGGTGATTTATAGCAAAGAGCTACTTATAACATCCTGAACCAGATCCAGGAGCTTGTCAGGACTGAAGATAATAGAGGTGGGATTGTGCCCTCGGCTCAGCAGTCTGTAACCTCGCTGAAGGCTCCCTCAGTCAGATATGTCTCATGACATAAATGTCTGTTAGCATCTAGTATCCTTTCAAGTCCTGCAAAGTGCTCTCACCTTACGCTCTGTTATGCTAATGCTGCATCTTGCTATGACACTGAAAAGCAAGGAACACATCAGAGAACGATAGGCCGATCTGGTGGGTAGCGTGATCATGGTAAACACGTGGAAACCAGCCCAGAGCAGGGTGTATTAGCTCTGCATGCTTGTCCCGTCATGCTGTACCTGCAATGAGTTACACAACACAGGACTTCCACCTTCTCAACTCCCCTTGTGGAGAGGCCCCGGCGATGTTTAAAGGGTCTGCATAGGAATGCTTTCCCCTCAGACACACACACAGGGGCCTATAAGGTAGAAAAACATTTCGTAGAGGCATCAGTCTGTACCACCATATATTTACAGCCGTAACATTAAAACCACTGACAGATGAAGTGAATAACAATGATTATCTTGTTATAAACTTGTCAGGGGGTGAGATATATTAGGGAGCAAGCAGACACTCAGGGCCTGAGGACCTTATTCAGAGCCGCTCGCTATTTGCGGTCGTTCGTTTTCAAAAAAGGGGTGGCTATTCAAATGAACCGTTCGCACTTTGCTGTCTGTTCACGCCTCTAAGTCTGAACGAGCGAGCAAAACTTGCGGTTGAAATTTTGAAAAATACGCCCCCTTGCCGCTGGCACCATACGTCATGTCTGCTATTTATTAGATTAATCGAGTACATCGTACAGCGTATGAGCTGCTCGCTATTCTTGTGGTTGGTTTTGTCAACCACTATTTTGCGAGCAGTTCTGGCTTTAAAAAAACCAAGTGACGTGGTCAATGACGCTGCTGTATTAATTATGCACACCCATAAAACGCCCGTTTTGACCTTTAAGCACGCCTGCGTTCTGATCTCCACTCCCAGTTTTCAAGTACCTTCCCCTGTTACCACCCACATACGCCTCCTCCTGTCACTCAAAGTAGCAGGCATTCGCTATTTAGCGAACAAACGATTTTCGGCCGCACTGACTGGTTTGCGCATGCGTATTACAAACCGTACGCATGCGCAGTTGTGTGAACATCACTCAGCGCGAACGAGCGGCCGCTTACGAGCGGCTCTGAATCAGGGTGGTGTTTTTTGGGAGCGGCCTCCCGGCCGCTCGCATGGCTGTGGGTTACCACCCACAGCTATTGCGAGCGGCCAGGATGATGGTCGCGATGGTCAAGACCATTGCGACCATCGAGCTTGCGACGAGTCCCTTGTGGTAGGGTCTCGTGGCCGCAAGCCCCAGAGAGCTTCTGGCTTTAATAGAGCCAGAAGCTCTCCCACTGACATCACTGGTGATGTCAGTGGGGCCGCCCACAAACGGCAGGCGTTCGCTTGGGAACGCCTCCGTTTGTGAAGTCACCCCGCCGCCAAGCCTACAAAACGGGGCGAGCTGTCGATCAACATCGACAGCTGCCCCTTTTGTAGTGAGCCACGGAGCGAGTGCTTTTTGTGCTCGCTCCAGGGCTCGCGCGTGCGCACTGGGCCACCTTCGACCCGCTTGCGAGCGGGTCTGAATCAGGCCCTCAGTTCTTGAAGCAGGAAAAAGGACTTTAACAAGGACAATTGTGATGGCTAGGGACTGGGTAAGAGCAGGTCTTGTGCCTCGATGAGGCTTGCGTGCCCATGACCCTGTTCACCGGGTGTCCTTCCTTGGACCACTTATGGTAGGTTCTAACTACTGCATACAGGTTGTTTCTGCCATCAAAACTTTCGATGCAATGGTAACAAACTATCTCACCAAAAGAATTTGATGGAAAAAACTATTCATAAAAAAAACCACTTGCGCATGCGGAATAACCCTGCAGGCCAGGGACGGGACTGGGGGCAGGAATGGAACAGGACTGGCGTGCGATTGGGGGCGGGACCCGAAGCGTTTACTGTGTGTACCAGCTGCGGCTCCAGAATTCCAGTGCTGGGAGTCTGTCAGGACAGCTGCAGGACTTCTAGTTGCATGCCGTGACGCAGGCACATGTGTAGTAACACAAAAACTATACAATGTGTACTTTTTATTACTATTGCTTGCCTGTTGAGCTGGTATAATATGTTCAGTGACATCTATCTGTCTCCTCCTCCTCCTGAGCTCCGTATGAGAGTGTGTCTGTATTCTGTAAGTGACTAACTGCTGCTGCAGCAGTGGTGAGGGCTGCGCTCTGATTGGTCCTCTGTGACAGTGAGAGCCAATCAGAGCTAGAAATGTGCCCTGTTGTAGGGATGGTCACCGACCATCGATAGCAATCACTGATGGTTAACTGACGATGATTTTTCCATCAATGGTTGACAGCCGCCAGTGGTTCTTCGCCATCAATGGATGAGTGGGAGCTGATAGTTATTTTTTTCCTTCTTCAGGGTCCATTGGGCTCCACAGGTGTAGGTGGGACTTGGAGGACCGGACACCAACAGCAAAGCTTTTCAATCCCAGGATGCTCCGGTTCTTCCCCCTATACCCCACGCACGGCAACTCAGCTTCGTTGGTGTCCGGCAGGAGCTGGATCACCGGTTTAACAGGGGGCTGCTATTAAGCAGCCCAAGCTTATTTTTATGATTTAATTTTTTTTTTGTATTCGTTTATTGAATGGGTTAAACAGTACAGTGGGTCATAAAATTGTCACCATATAGAACATTGGCTTGAAAAATACCAGAACAAAAAACAATTGGCAACATTTGTCAGAAATAAATAGTTGTTCAATAGACCATAACTATTTATCTAAAAAACACACAAATTTAGAAGAAAAAAAAAGGAAAATTCTTAAAAAAAAAAATGAAGTTAGAGGGCATATGTGGGAAAGAGGAGGGAGGTATAATAGAGAGGGGAGATGTAGAGATGGAGGAGAGAAGGGAGAGTTAGGGGGAAGCGAGTCGGGAGGGGGGTCATGATAAGAAGGGAAAAGGGAATATAAACATATATTAAAGTCAGCTTGTGAAAAAGAGAATTAGGGTGACGCTAACCTAGACCTGGGAGAGGCGATTTATGAAAGTCATACCAGGCATTCCACACTGTGTGAAACTTCTGAACAGTATTGTTCCGTAGACTGATAATATATTCCATTTTTGCTATGAACCAGATTCTGTTCAAAAGTTCTTGGTGATTGGGGGTACGCAGTGTTTTCCAGTTACAGGCAATTTGATACTTGGCAGCGCAGGAGATATGAAGAACTAATTTATTGGAGTTGTGGGGGATGGAGTCAGTCGGAGCGCAGAGTAGAAGAGTAGCTGGATTTGGAGAAGTCAGGTTGTCAGTAACTTGAGATATGAGGGTACGGACCATGTTCCAAAGTGGGGTTATTAAAGGACTGGTCCACCAAATGTGAAAAAATGTCCCCACTTGACCGCAACCCCTCCAACATGAATTAGAGTTGGGATAGATCTGGTGTAGACGTTCTGGCACTAAATACCATCTGGAATGCACCTTATAAGAGTTCTCGCGGATGGCCACACTAATAGAGCATTTCGAGATGGCTAGACGTATAGCGTCCCATGTTTCTTCCCCTAAAGAGAGTCCAAGATCCGCTTCCCAAGCCCTCTCGTGTGTTTCAAGTTGAGAAGACTCCAATGCTAATATAGAATGATAAAGGTGTGAGATGGTACTCCTATCATTATGTCTGTAGGTACATAGTCTCTCTATGGGGGTAGGGGCAAGGGGGGAGTGAGCGGGAAGGATAGAGGTGGTGAAGTGACGGATTTGTAGATATTGATAATGGAGTTTATTGGGTATGTTGTTTGTCTTGAATGTCCGAAAAAGACTTAGGAGAGGAAGCTTCAGTTATATGGTGAAACCTTGTGACGCCTGCCATTATCCATGGATCTGCCATTGTTTGAGATAAACCCGGGGGGAATGCAGGATTGTTCCAGATGGGGGTTAGAGGGGAGGGGTGTGTAGAGAGATTTAGTTTTTTATTGAGCGAGTCCCATTTACTGAGAGTCAGTGCTATAGTGGGGTATAGAAGAGCAGACCTAGGTCTATGTCCACGGGGTAACCATGGTAGATATGAAACAGAGTGCACATCCACCAAGTCACTCTCCAAATCAACCCATCTCTTGACATGGCGAGGTGAATGCCATGCGGTCATCTGGCTCAACCGGGTCGCGTTATAATAACGGTGAAGAGAAGGCAGCCCCAATCCTCCGTCCCAAGCGCGTTTGAAGAGTATGTCTCGATGGATCCGGGGTTTTCGATCGTTCCAAATAAATTTACAAAGAGTGCTTTGAAGGGAATTGAGGGTGTGTGAAGGGAAAGAAACGGAGAGTTTGGAAGAGGTATAATAATTTGGGGAGAATAATCATTTTTTCGGCGTTAATACAACCCACCCAGGAAAGAAAATATGTTTGCCACTGTTGTAGGTCTCTTTAGATTGATCTGATGAGGGGAGGGTAGTTAGTTTTATATAGGGAATCATAAGATTTAGTGATGAGAACCCCTAGATATTTAAGTGAATCTTTTTTCCAAATAAAGTTAAAGTTTAATTGCAACAGCGATTTCATACTACTAGGTAGGTGAAGAGGGAGAGCTTCTGATTTGGTGTGATTAACTTTGTAACCAGATAGAGAACCATATGTGGAAAGTTCTCGAAACAAGTTTGGGAGAGATGTGAGTGGCTTTGTCAGTGTGAAAAGTATGTCATCTGCAAATAAGGAGAGGGTGTATTGAGAGTGTTTAACCTTGACTCCACTAATGTCTGGGTTGGCCCGTATATGAGCAGCAAGGGGTACAATAATAAGGGCGAATATAAGCGGTGACAAAGGGCACCCCTGTCTGGTTCCGTTGGTTATTGAAAATGAGTCAGAAAGTACACCTCCTGCTGAAACAGTAGCCGATGGATTCGAATAAAGGGCTTGAATAGCTTGTAAGAATTTTCCCTGAAACCCGAATTGACGAAGTGTTTGGAAACTCTGTCAAAGGCCTTCTCCGCGTCCAGAGCAAGCACCAGAGAAGGCAGTTTGTGGGTATTGATATAATGAATTAGATCAATTGTGCGTCTAGTGTTATCCAACGCTTGCCTGGACGGGACAAAGCCCACTTGATCAGGGTGAATTAGTGAGGGGAGGAAGGGGCTCAGTCTATTTGCTATTACTTTAGCGAAGAGTTTTAAATCAGTATTGAGTAACGAAATGGGACGATAATTAGACACTAGAAGGGGATCCTTATCAGGTTTCGGGATGACTGTTATAGTAGCTTTGGTCGTGTGCGGATGAAATAAAGATCCTTCTAGAATAAAATTAAAAGCCACCTTTAAATGTGGGATCAGGGAGGTTTGGAAAGTTTTATAATAGGACATTGGGAGTCCATCGGGGCCGGGGGCCTTTGAAGATTTTTGTGTTTTGAGAGCTAAAACTATTTCTTCTGCAGAAATGGGTCACTAAAAGCAGCAGAAGTGGCGGAGACAAGTTGGGGGAAGATTACAGGAAGCCAAATAATTCGTAATTGAAGGGTCCATGCTACAGTCAGTGGGTGGGGGGAGATTGTAGAGGTGTTCATAATAGTTTTTAAATAGAGAATTGATAGTAATTGGTTTATAATGATTAGTACCAGAATTGTCTTTTAAAGCTGGAATGGTCTTTCTGGCTTTTCGAGCTTTCGACCGATTGGCTAGAAGGGAGTCAGCTTTATTGCTTTTTTCCTAGAATTTTTGGTGAAGCCAGCGTAGGGCTTGCTCAGTCTTTTCAGCGTTAAGAGCGTTGAGGGCTGTCCTGGCTGATGTCAATTGGGCATATAAAGAGCGGGAGGGTGTGCATTTATGAGCGGTTTCAAGGCGATGAATTTCCATGGTTAGGGATTTTATTTGGGACCTTCGTTCTTTATTTCTAAAGGAAGCGTAACTAATGATGTGTCCTCTGATGACAGCTTTATGCGCCTCCCACACTAGGGGGGTACAAGTAGGGGCATTGTTTAGAGAGAAGTAGTCTTCGAGGGCAGATTTTACATTTTCCTGAAATTTTGGGATCTTAAGTATAGTTTCATTTAAACTAGGGGTGTGCACCGGACACTTTTCGTGTTTTGTGTTTTGGTTTTGGATCTGGATCTTTCTTCGTGTTTTGGATCTGGATTGGTTTTGCCAAAACCACCCTTCCGTGTTTTGGGTTCTGGGTTTTGTGTTTTGGATCTGGATTTTTTCTTAAAAAATAAAAAAAACCCGCTAAAATCACATAAATGGGCCTTTTTTTGTTCCTACGCTATTAATAACCCCAATAACATTAATTTCCACTCATTTCCACTCTATTCTGAACACCTCACACCTCACAATATTGTTTTTAGGCCAAAAGGTTGTACCGAGGAAGCTGGATGACTATGCTAAGCGACACAAGGGGGCGGCACAAACACGTGGCCCATCTAGGAGTGGCACTGCAGTGGCAGACAGGAAGCCAATCAGCGTTATGGTGCCCATTTGCATGTAGCACGAACCCGGGAGATCCGTGCTACATGCATCTGTGTGATTGGCACAGAGCAATGACAGGTCCGTGAGACCCGTCTGTGCTGCTGTGGTAAAAAAAAAAAAAAAAACCTGTGTAAAAAAAGAAAAAAATGGCGTGCACCCCCCCAAAAAAGAGCAACCAGCCCCGGGCATTAGTAACCCAGTGCTGGGTGTGCTTAAATACAGGGGACAAACGACGTAGGGGTCCCCTGTACTTAAGCACAACCAGCACCGGGCTAGTCAGAACCAGCGCTGGTTGCCAAAATACGGGGGACAAACGACATAGGGGTCCCCTGTATTCTGCGCAACCAGCTCTGGGCTCTGATCCGGTCCTGGTTCTGGAAATATAGGGGACAAAAAATGAGTAGGGTTCCCCTGTATGTTCCAGAACCAGCACTGGACTTTTTCTAGCGGGGGGCTGATGCCACAGCCAGGGGAGCCCTTTCACCGGGCCCCCCAGCCGCAGCATCAACCCTGACCGCTAGTCAGCCCAGGCCGGGGATCCCTGGAGAGCTGGGGACCCCCCCAATAAAGGGGTCACCCTCTCCAGGGCACCCCAGGCCCAGGCTGATAGCCCGGGGCTATCCCCGCCACCCCTGGTGGCGGTGGGTGGCGGGTTGATTGTGTGGTGTGGTGTAAATAAAGAATATCAAACATTGTCTTTACAAGTAGAACTGCAAGTCCCAGCTAGCCTGCCCCGCATGCTGGTACTTGGAGAACCACAAGTACCAGCATGCAGGGCATTAAGGGCCCACTAGTACCTGTAGTTCACCTGTAAAAAAAATGTTTAAAAAAACACAGGACACACACACCGTGACAGTATAAGTTTATTAAACATACATACACACACACACATGTACACATACTCACCTATGTAACCCTGTAGCATCGGTCCACTTGTCCGGTAAAGTATCCATAGGGGACCTGTGAAAAAAAACATACTCACCATCTCCTATGCGAGGTTCTGTCCTCTTCGTTCCAAAGTAGGCATCCCCGGACTTGGCAAAAAAAAAAAACGAAAACGCGATCCACGAACTTAGTACCGTTCTATAGAACGGTACTTCCCGAATGAGAGCTTAGCGGCGGGGTATCACCATGGAAACCCCGCTGCTAAGCGTTCATTGGCTGAGAGAGGTCATCTCCCGTCTCTCAGCCAATGAACGGCTCCCTCCATTGTAGTCAATGGTGGGAACCGCAGGGTAAACTTTAATAACCTTGCGGCTCCCAGCATTGACTACAATGGAGGGAGCCGTTCATTGGCTGAGAGAGACGGGAGATGGCCTCTCTCAGCCAATGAACGCTTAGCAGCGGGGTTTCCATGGTGATACCCCGCCGCTAAGCTCTCATTCGGGAAGTACCGTTCTATAGAACGGTACTAAGTTCGTGGATCGCGTTTTCGTTTTTTTTTTTTGCCAAGTCCGGGGATGCCTACTTTGGAACGAAGAGGACAGAACCTCGCATAGGAGATGGTGAGTATGTTTTTTTTCACAGGTCCCCTATGGATACTTTACCGGACAAGTGGACCGATGCTACAGGGTTACATAGGTGAGTATGTGTACATGTGTGTGTGTGTGTGTGTGTGTATGTATGTTTAATAAACTTATACTGTCACGGTGTGTGTGTCCTGTGTTTTTTTTAAACATTTTTTTACAGGTGAACTACAGGTACTAGTGGGCCCTTAATGCCCTGCATGCTGGTACTTGTGGTTCTCCAAGTACCAGCATGCGGGGCAGGCTTGCTGGGACTTGCAGTTCTACTTGTAAAGACAATGTTTGATATTCTTTATTTACACCACACCACACAATCAACCCGCCACCCACCGCCACCAGGGGTGGCGGGGATAGCCCCGGGCTATCAGCCTGGGCCTGGGGTGCCCTGGAGAGGGTGACCCCTTTATTGGGGGGGTCCCCAGCTCTCCAGGGATCCCCGGCCTGGGCTGACTAGCGGTCAGGGCTGATGCTGCGGCTGGGGGGCCCGGTGAAAGGGCTCCCCTGGCTGTGGCATCAGCCCCCCGCTAGAAAAAGTCCAGTGCTGGTTCTGGAACATACAGGGGAACCCTACTCATTTTTTTCCCCTGTATTTCCAGAACCAGGACCGGATCAGAGCCCAGAGCTGGTTGCGCAGAATACGGGGGACCCCTACGTCGTTTGTCCCCCGTATTTTGGCAACCAGCTATGGTTCTGACTAGCCCGGTGCTGGTTGTGTTTAAGTACAGGGGACCCCTATGTCGTTTGTCCCCTGTATTTAAGCACACCCAGCACTGGGTCACTAATGCCCGGGGCTGGTTGCTCTTTTTTTGGGGGGGAGGACGCCATTTTTTTCTCTTTTTACACAGGTTTTTTTTTTTTTATTTACCACAGCAGCACAGACGGGTCTCACGGACCCGTTAGTGCTCTGTGTCAATGACACAGATGCAAGTAGCACGGATCTCCTGGTCCGTGCGTGCATCTGTGTCATTGAAATACACAGCAGCACAGACGGGTCTCACTGACCCATCTGTGCTCTGTGTCACTGTCAATCACACAGATGCATGTAGCACGGATCTCACGAGTCCGTGCTACATGCAAATGAGCACCATAATGCTGATTGGCTGAGAGCCGTGACAGACGGCTCTGTCAGCCAATCAGCACTTTGCCCATTAAAGGCAAAGGCATTTTTTTTTAAATGGCCGCTCGAGGCAAAACCTCGAGATCCGACAGCAGATCTCGAGGTTTTGCCTCGGGAGAGGGATCCGGGGCAGACAGGGAGATCCGAGCTTGGGCTCGGATCGCCCCGGATCCCCGAAGTTCGGGTGGGTTCGGTTCTCAGGGAACCGAACCCGCTCATCCCTAATTTAAACGCCTTTTTATGATTTCATTTTATTCATTTATTCTATTGAGCAGCAGCACGAGACAGTCCTCTGCAGCGCCGTGACACCAGCAGTCGGCTAGGTACTCTCAGCAGGGGCTCTAGGGGGACCTAGCTAGTGAAGCTCCCCAGACCCAAGACTGCAGCCGGGACTCAAAGGGCAGGTAAGGCGGATCCTTAAACAACAAAAGGTAGTTTTACCAGAGTTTCCTCACTCTGATCAGCTATCTGATCATATTGTATGTGATTGTATTATGTTTGTTGCTATTTTGACCGGTCAAATTATTAATTCATTATATTAAATTGTTTATAATTTTTTATATATTCTTATCTTGGTGGTGATCTGTCTATATCAATTCTCCTCATTATTTATTAGCGCAGATATTTCAGTTTATTGTTTGATCATATGAGTGAGACATGGAATCTGTCCAGTAAAAGATTTCAGCTGCCTAAGCATTTAAGTTCCTTACTGATTGCACTAAATGGGAAGTTCCCCCAGCAGTGGATTCCCACGTGACACGTCTGGTCAAAAATGCTACCTTGCCTACATACTGCAAGCTCCTTGAAGTAGACTACTGATAGAAGGATGGAAGCTTGTCTAAAATCTATATACTCTCTTACAGGAGCTATTACTCATCCTGCTAGGGCTATGGCCTGGGTGGCTAACACCATTGAGAGTTGGGCATAGGCCCTAGAAGAGACATTTCCCTCTGATGCTTCGAGGGAACAGCTGTCCTACATATCTTACATTAGAGATGCAGCCTCCTATTTGGGTGAAGCAGCTATGGATATGGCTCTCCTAGCCTCCAAGGCATATGCCACTTCTGTAGTAGCCCACCGTATTGTTTGGCTCGGCTCATGGAAGGCAGATGCAGACTCTAAAAAGTCTTTGGAGTCTCTGCCTTATTCTGAAAGGATGACCCAGAATTGGATAAAATTGTGACTACCTTGGCAGCTTCCAATTGTGACTACCTTGGCAGGATGGCGTTCCTGCCCTCTGCATATAATACGAAGCCTTGGACGTCATCCTTTGGTCCTCAAGGAAAAGCTAAAGGTCAGTCCTTTTCAAGGCTTCAAGCATCAACTAAGGCTTCCAAGCCTAGGACCAAACAGACCTGGGCTACTAGACGTCCACCTACCAAATCTGAGGACAAGCCTTCAGCCTGACGGGGTGGGCCGACTTCTTCAATTCGCCCAGTTCTGGCGTCAGACCACAACAGACGCCTGGGAAAGAGAAGTGTTTTCCCACGGATATGCCCTATCCTTCCGAAGGTGACCTTCCCAGCAGTTCTTTTACACAGGCCTTCCTTCGGAACCCACACAAGGCCCTTCTGCTCCAAAAAGCAATTCAGCCGTTATTGCTCTAAGGAGTATTAATTCCAGTCCCCTCCGCACAGCGAGGGAAGGGCTATTATTCTACCCTTTTCTTAGTTCAGAAGCCCAACGAGTCTCATCGGCCTATCCTCAAGTTTATCAGGGTGCCTAGGCTTTGTATGGAAACCCTCCACTCTATTATCCTGGCTGTGGAGCCTGGGGACTTTATGGTGTCTCTCGACACTCAGGACAATTACCTAAATGTACCTATAGCGCCTTCTCATCAACAATATCTCCAGATGGCTATACTACAGCAACATTACTAATTTCGGGGTCTGCCTTTTGGTCTTTCAACGGCTCCTCGGGTCTTTACCAAGATCATGGCAGTTATGGTGGCATATCTTCGTAGTCAAGGGATCAGACTGCTCCCATATTTAGACAATATTTTGCTGTTGGCCGACTCCCCAAAAATTCTTCACCGCCATCTACAGATAACCATTGTCTTTCTACAAATGCATGGTTGGCGGATCAGCTGGAAAAAGTCTTCCTTGACACCTTCTCAAACAGTGGTACTTCTGGGAGCCCTACAGGACACTCAGATTCAGAGAATCTTCTTAACGCCAGAAAAAATCTTGGTATTACAGCACCGGGTGCGCAGACTACTACACAGTTGCCGAGTGTCAATTCACACTGTAATGCAGACCCTGGGATCCATGGTGTCCACCTTCAACATGGTGGAGTTTGCTTAGTTAAAGTCCAGACCCCTTACAACACCTGATCCTCTCCAGGTGGAACATCTGATCCTCTCCAGGTGCCTCATCTGCTCAGATCCCACATGATGAGCCTCTCCCTGGAGGTTCGCCTGTCCCTAGCCTGGTGGCTACAGATGTCCCACTTGAACAAGGGACACCACTTTTGAATCCCGGACTGGGTACTCCTAACCATGGATGCAAGCCTCCACGGGTGGGGTTCGGTGACCGGGCAGCACTCCTTCCAGGGCCACTGGACTCCGGCCGAGGCGGTCATACCAATCAAGGACCAGGAAATTCGTGGCCATCTACAGAGCTCTCACTCTGGATATTCTTCAGAGCAGACCAGTACAAGTACAGTCCAACAATGCCACGGCAGTGGCCTACCTAAATCACCAAGGAGGCACTCGAAGTCGGGCAGCAATGGCATAAGTGTCCCGCATTCTCATGTAGACCGAATGCCATCTCCGCAGTGTTCATCCCAGGAATTCTTAATTGGGAAGCGGATTTCTTCAGCTGTCACGAGGTGCATGCAGGAGAATGGTCTCTACATCCAGAAGTCTTTCAGCTTCTGGTGGAAAAATGGGGTCTACCAGATATGGATCTCATGGCCTCAAGACACAACCACAAACTTCCAGTATATGGAGCCAGGACAAGGGACCCCAACATGGCCTTCGTGGACACGTTATCTGTGAGGTGGACCTTACAGTTGGAGTACCTCTTCCCTCCAATATCCCTTCTTCCTCGAATTCTTCGGAAATGCAAACAGGAAGGGGTCACAGTCCTGTTGGCAGCTCCAGCTTGGCCCAGATGCCATTGGTACTCCGAACTTTAAAGTCTCTCCATAGACGTTTCTCTTCAACTTCCTCTATGACCAGACCTGTTGTCTCAGGGTCCCTGTCTACATGTGGACCTGGCCCATCTGTCTTTAACGGCTTGCCTCTTGAGACATCCCTCCTAAGGTCTAAGGGATTTTCTAGCTCTGTAGTCCAGACCATGATCAGAGCTCATAAACTGCCTCTGCCAGGATTTATCACCGGGTATGGCATACATATTTCCAGTGGTGTGCCCCTAGAAACTATGAGGTTTCTACAATACTTGTCTTTCTTCAGCCTGGATTGGATCTTGGACTCCATCTAGCATCTCTGAAAGTGCACGTCTCTGCTCTGTCCATCTGGTTCCAGTGCAGAATTGATCCTCTACCGGATGTTCACATCTTCCTGCAGGGTGTTCTACCCCTCATGTGGCTCCATGGGATTTGTCAGTGGTTCTCCACGCACTTCAGGAACCTTCATTAGAACCCTTGGAATCAGTGGATGTCAAGTGGCTCACTGCCTATAGCATCTGCCCGTAGGGTATCGTATTTAGGGGCACTTTCATGTCGCTACCCCTTTTTATTCTTTCATCAGGATAGGGCCGTCCTTAGAACGCAACCGGGCTTCCTTCCCAAAGTGTTTTCTTGTTTCCACATTAAAGAGGAAATTGTGGTTCTGGCCTTTCAATCGCCAAACCTCTCGGCAAGTGAGGCCTCTTTGGATGTGGTCCATGCTCTAAAGATCTACATGGACCGCACTAGTTCCATCAGGAAATCAGACTCCCTTTTTATCTTGGGAGGGGCTGGGCTGCACATCCTAATATTAAACATGATAATAGGTGCTACCAAACTGAGACCAGTAGTTCTACAGCAAAAAGGAGAGGGTGGGGGGGGGGAGGAGCAGGTGCACACTATAAGCACTAAGAATACAAATGATCAAAATATCTATAATAGACTGCAATAATTAACATGGTTTTAAATGTAAGGTTTCTTAGTACATGTTTGGCCAAAGATGTTTGCCCACCTACCACGTCACGGTGAACCTTATACAGGTGGGTCCCTAACATCTCTAATACTAACACACTAATTAATTTATCTAGGTCTTACCTATCATAGAGCCCATTAGATGTGTGTACTGCAATGCAATATGGATCCCATAAAAAGGGATGTCCAGCTAACAAACAGACTCTGGCCAGATTAATTCACATGACTATCTCACAGGCTTATGCGCAGATTGGCCTTCGTGTTCCAGCTACAGTATCTGCTCATTCTACTCGCTCTGTGGGTCCCTCGTGGACAGCTCGGCATGGCGCCTCTGCTGAACAACTATGCAAGGCGGCTACGTGGTCTTCTGTCCACACTTTTCTTAGGTTACATGCCTTTGGTACATTTGCCTCTCAGGATGCTTCCTTTGGGCACAGAGCTTTCCTCTCAGCTCAGGAGTGTCCCTGCCCTTGAACAACTGCTTTGGGACATCCCCATTGTCTCCCTGTGGAGCCCTATGGACCCTGAAGGAAAGGAGAGTTATGGTAAAACTTACTTTTGTTAACTTTCTTCAAAGTCCATAGGGTCCACAGGGCACCCGCCCTGACGCACCTGGCTTCTATGGGTTTCTTCTCTTGGTCACTTGTTTCCTTCTGTGTGAGAGTGTTATTCCTCAGTGTACCAGTCTTCCTTCTCTCCTATCCTGCTCCTGCCTTGGGCTTGTTCACAAAACTGAGTTGCCCTCAGGCTGTGGGCAGGATATAGGGGAAAGGCCGGAGTATCCTGGGATTGAAAAGCTTTGCCGTTGGTGTCCGGTCCTGCGAGTTCCACCTACACCCATTGTCTCCCTGTGGACCCTATGGACTTCGAAGAAAGAGAGTTAACAAGGGTAAGTTTTACCATAACTATCCTTTTTCTTGACTGGACGGAGCATGGTCCTGCTCCCATTTTTGATTGGCCCGCGGCCCGCTGTGCCCACAGCAGCGGTGGCCATCAAGGTAGCAAACCATCAATGTTTTTTTTTTGTACCATTGATGGTAACCACCGATGGACCCATTGATGGTAACCAGAGATGGACACCCCACCAATGGCCATCCCTAAACTGTTGCCTAGAAGCAGCCTCCAACGAACCAATGAAGATGCCCTGATGCAGAAACAGCAGCCAGGAATGCGCAGGGGATGCATAGTTATCAGAAAATTAAAAAAAAAAACTGCAACGATCGAATAATTACCATTTGATGGTGCCAAACATTGGAACGCCACCATCGAATGGTAAAAGCACTACCATCAGAACAAAAATATTGAAGGTTAGCAACCATCGGTTTCCAATGTCCATCCCTTTTGCTCTCCCCATTTTTCAGAGTACTCTGCTAGCATTTCATGTATATATTTATATATTTTTGGTTACATTGAGGCAGTACCCAACCTGGTAATAGGATTAAATAATTTGTTGCAAGCCGGGGATCATTTGCATGTGTGTTTGTGTTTGGCCATACATGGTATATGAATTTGGGCTGATACCCAGCAGACACGCTATTATCACACTCAATATATAGATTTATCTCAAATGACCAAGTAGTTATTATTACATACAGTTCTAATTTATGAGTTATTTCCAATTTTTATATGTCATACGAACTGTACCTGACCCTGCTATTATAAAATATTATGTACCCATCAGGAGCTATATGAGCATATGAATTCAAACAAGCATAGGCCCTCATTCAGACCCACTCGCGAGCGGCTGTCCGCTCGCAAGTGGGTCGATGGTCTGCACTGCGCATGACAGAGGGAGCTCCGTCGTGCGCATGCGCGAGACGCGACGAGCGAAGGACTTTCCTTTGCTTGTAGTGTCTGATCAAAGGGGGCGTGCTGTCGATGTTGATTGACAGCACGCCCCCTTTGGTGGGCGTGCCTGCCAGACGGAGGCGTTCCCTACCGTCAGAAGCTGGCCCCACTGACTGTCAGTGGGAGTGATTTTGGCTCTGATAGAGCCAAAATCACTCCTGGCCTTGCGGTTGAGAAACTCAACCGCAGGCTTCTGCTCGCAGTGGCGATGGTCAAGACCATCACGACCATCATCCTGCACGCTCGTATATGCTGTGGGTGGTGACCCACAGCTATACGAGCGTCCAGGAGGATGCTCCATATTAATGGAGGTGGGCCCTGATTCAGAGCGAGCGCTCTGGTCAGAGCGTCTGGCTCTGAATCAGGGCCATAGTCACCACATACTTTATGCTAATTCTTATAATAGATCTATTTTTATAAATTCATGAGATTAATTGCTAAGGGACCTCGATTAGATATTTTATAAATGAGCACAACAAATCCCTATTCTTTTAGTGGAGATCTATTAAAAGCTAATTTTTAATTATACTAACAAATCATTTATGTACAAAAGAGTGCCCAATGAAGGAATCACTATACTGATGATTGGTTTTTCCAATTATTGATACTTTTGAGTTCTAGTTACTCGATTCCAGGGAGCACCTCCAGCATATAAAATTTATCTTATGATAAAATTATGATATAAGATATGATATATATGCTACCTATTGCTGGTTTTACTTATAGATGTGAAATATAACACTGGTTATTATTCCTGTGCGGGATATTCTGGTTTCTTTGGGAAAAATGAAACAATAAACAGGCAGTGGGCTAGGAGAGAATACTATAGAATATGCTCTACAAATATATTATTTCTCTGAGGAAAAGGATTGGATTCTATGTGAAAATGAAATAATTATCAGGCAGGTGAGTATTACCGTATATACTCGAGTATAAGCCGACCCGAATATAAGCCGAGGTACCTACTTTTACCCCAAAAAACTGGGAAAACTTATTGACTCGTGTATAAGCCTAGTGTGGGAAATGGCAGCAGCTGGTTGTGCCCCCAGTAGTAATCCCTCCTGGTAGTGCCTCCAGCGGTAATCCCCCCCTGGTAGTACCCCCAGTGGTGATCCCCCATTTTAGTGCCCCCTGTAGTAATCCCCCCCTGGTAGTGCCCCCTGTAGTAATCCCCCCTTTTAGTGCCCCCTGTAGTAATCCCCCCCTGGTAGTGCCCCCTGTAGTAATCCCCCCCTTGTAGTTCCCCCAGTGGTAATCCCCCCCTTTAGTGCCCCCTGATAATGCCCCTTGATAGTGCCCCCTGTAGTAATCGCACCCTGGTAGTGCCCCCTGTAGTCATCGCCCCCTGGTAGTGCCCCCTGTAGTCATCGCCCCCTGGTAGTGCCCCCTGTAGTCCCCCCCCCCCCCAGTAGAGAGCGATAAGAAAAAAAAAAATCACTCACCTGAAACTCCTGCTCCTGGTCCCGCCGCTGTCCGCTCCTCCGGCCGCTTTGCATGGGAGAGACGTCGTCATGACGACGTGTCTCCCATTACCCACTGCGGGAGCCGGAAGATGGCTCCCGCAGTGGGAACAGCAGCAGCCGCTGAGAGTCTGACAGACTCTCAGCGGCTGCTGATTACACCAAACACGCAGCTGCCAGCTCCGGCGGCTGTGTGTTTGGCAGTGTGTAGTGCTGACCGAACTCCGTCCAGTCAGCGCTACACTTCACTCGAGTATAAGCCGAGGGGGTACTTTTTCAGCACAAAAAATGTGCTGAAAAAGTCGGCTTATACTCCAGTATATACGGTATGTATTATTACTCTGAGGTGAAGGAATTGGTTCTAGGGTAAAAACGAGTAATATTTAGGCAGAGGTAAGGGGGTATAATATACAGTACTCTATACATACTGTATATAATATTCCATAAAAAAACCTTGCGGTTTCACGTGTCCCATTAAGGCTTCTTAGACAAGATCTGAAATTTGACAAAACGAATCAGTGCAATCCGTGCAGCATACATCTGAGGTAAAAAAAAAAATCAAGAAGACACAGATGCATGGACGGATCAGTGAGATCCGTCCATGCATCTGTGTTAAAGAAAAAAAATTAAAACAAGTGAAAAATGTAAAAAATAAAATAAATATGCCCCCCACCCCCCCCCCCCTAAAGCACAACCAGTCCCGGGCTTTTCACAGCCAGTTCTGGTTGTGAAAATACAGGGGACAAACAACATAGGAGTCCCCTGTATTTAGCACAACCTACACCGGGCTTTTCAGAGCCCGTCCTGGTTGTCAAAATACAGGGGACAAAAGTCATAGGGGTCCCATGTATTTAGCACAACCAGCACTGGGCTCAGCTGAGCCGGTCCTGGTTTTGGAAATACAGGGGACAAAAAGCGTAGGGGTCCCCTGTATTATCCATAACCAGCACCGGACCCTTTCTAGCGGGGGTGTAATCCAACAGCCAGGGGAACCCTTTAGGCCAAAGCATTACCCCTGACCGCTAGTCAGCTCAGGCTGGGACCACACCCAATAAAGGCCTAGACTGATAGCCGGGGGCTATCCCCGGCACCACTGGGCAGTGGATGCCGGGTTGTGTAAAATGTGTAGTGTAAAAAATGAAAAATATTGTCTTTTGCAGTAGAACTACAGGTCCCAGCAAGCCTCCCCTGCATCCTGGTACTTGGGGAACCACAAGTACCAGCATGCGGGGCATCACGGGCCCACAGGCACCTGTAGTTAAAATAAACACAATACACTTTAATATTTCAATAAAAGTTTATTATACAGCATCTTCACCGGGGGGCCTTTTCTTTTTCATGGCCACCAGGGCTTCGGGTGTCTTCACCTGGAGTGTCCGCCGCCTCCCCAGGGCTTCCGGCGTCTTCACCTTTAAGCTCTTTTGCGTGGCCAAACCTGCGGAATGGCTGTCAGGGACTGGATCCTCTCGGATCCAGGTCTGTCGCCATGCTTGTTACCTCCGCCAGGTCCCGCCACCAATGCCCGCTACCTCCGCCGCCATGCCCGCTACCTCTGCCAGGTCTCATTGCCAACGCCGGCTACCTCCGCCGGGTCCCACTGTCGCCATGCCCACTACTTCCGCCAGGTCCCCGACGCCGCTAATGCCTGCTACATCCGCCGGGTCCCAACGCTGCTAACGCCAGCCATGTTAGTGCACCCAGGTGAAGCCACTGTACACCCCCTGCAGGAGGCACCTACTGCGCATGTGCAGGAAGATGACATTTCCAATCTCCATAATGGGGCATTTGTGGACTAATAGTTTAAAAACTGTAACTTTCTCAATTACCTAAACCACAAAAGGCCCTAAACTGGAACAAGAGCTACCTAACAAAACAAACCCCAAGTCCTACTTTGCAGGGGCATTTCTAGAGAGGAGGGGGCCCGTGTGCAGTCTCCGACACGGGCCCCCTCCTCTCTGCCCAGCAGCGCACTGAGCTGTGTGCGGCCAGTGCCGGAGTTATAGACTCTGGGCACTAGAGTGTGCCCAGAGTCTATAGTGTATGCACAGGTCACCGGGAAAATGGCCACGGCGGCCATTTTCCCTATATTCCCTGTACTGCGCATGCGCAAACTACGGGAAGATGGCCGTGGCCATTTTCCAGTCATTTTACAGGGCAGGACCCCCACACCGACGTGGGACTCCGGAAAGGTAAGTAATATTATGGGTGCAGGGTGTGCAGTGCGGGGCCCCCCTGGACCCAGGGGCCCGTGTTCCCCGCACACCCTGCACCCATTATAGATACGCCCCTGCTACTTCGTCCTCTACCCTGACTTATGCCTTCCCAAAAATCCCTCATAGAGTAAAGCAGAAAAGTGGCCCTGATTCAGAGCCGGACGCTCTGACAGAGCGTTCGCTCTGAATCAGGGCCGTCCCTCCTCCATTTTGGAGCGGCCTCCTGGCCGCTCGCATAGCTGTGGGTGACCACCCACAGCTATAGCAAGTGGCCAAAATGATGGTCGCGATGGTCAAGACCATCGCGACCATCGGGCTTGTGACGAGACCCTGCGGTAGGGTCTCGCTGCCGCAAGCCCTGGAGTGCTTTTGGCTCTATCTTTTGGTATATACAGTATACATATATATGATCAGTGTGAGGGGAAGGAGATGACTGATGTAATATGGGATAGTAATCAGACAGAAGGGTGTGATAGGGACATTATATAGATGATTATATACAGTATACATATATATGATCAGAGTGAGGGGAAGGAGATGACTGATGTAATATTGGATAGTAATCAGACAGAAGGGTGTGATAGGGACATTATATAGATGATGGTATATACAGTATACATATATATGATCAGTGTGAGGGGAAGGAGATGACTGATGTAATATGGGATAGTAATCAGACAGAAGGCTGTGATAGGGACATTATATAGATGATGGTATATACAGTATACATATATATGATCAGTGTGAGGGGAAGGAGATGACTGATGTAATATGGGATAGTAATCAGACAGAAGGATGTGATAGGGACATTACATAGGTGATGGTATATACAGTATACATATATATGATCAGTGTGAGGGGAAGGAGATGACTGATGTAATATGGGATAGTAATCAGATAGAAGGCTGTGATAGGGACATTATATAGATGATGGTATATACAGTATACATATATATGATCAGTGTGAGGGGAAGGAGATGACTGATGTAATATGGGATAGTAATCAGACAGAAGGATGTGATAGGGACATTATATAGGTGATGGTATATACAGTATACATATATATGATCAGTGTGAGGGGAAGGAGATGACTGAAGTAATATGGGATAGTAATCAGACAGAAGGCTGTGATAGGGACATTATATAGGTGATGGTATATACAGTATACATATATATGATCAGTCTGAGGGGAAGGAGATGACTGATGTAATATGGGATAGTAATCAGACAGAAGGATGTGATAGGGACATTATATAGATGATGGTATATACAGTATACATATATATGATCAGTGTGAGGGGAAGGAGATGACTGATGTAATATAATCAGACAGAAGGATGTGATAGGGACATTATATAGGTGATGGTATACAGTATACATATATATGATCAGTGTGAGGGGAAGGAGATGACTGATGTAATATGGGATAGTAATCAGACAGAAGGCTGTGATAGGGACATTATATAGGTGATGGTATATACAGTATACATATATATGATCAGTGTGAGGGGAAGGAGATGACTGATGTAATATGGGATAGTAATCAGACAGAAGGATGTGATAGGGACATTATATAGGTGATGGTATATACAGTATACATATATATGATCAGTGTGAGGGGAAGGAGATGACTGATGTAATATGGGATAGTAATCAGACAGAAGGGTGTGATAGGGACATTATATAGGTGATGGTATATACAGTATACATATATATGATCAGTGTGAGGGGAAGGAGATGACTGATTTAATATAATCAGACAGAAGGCTGTGATAGGGACATTATATAGGTGATGGAATACAGTATACATATATATGATCAGTGTGAGGGGAAGGAGATGACTGATGTAATATGGGATAGTATCAGACAGAAGGGTGTGATAGGGACATTATATAGGTGATGGTATATACAGTATACATATATATGATCAGTGTGAGGGGAAGGAGATGACTGATGTAATATGGGATAGTAATCAGACAGAAGGGTGTGATAGGGACATTATATAGGTGATGGTATATACAGTATACATATATATGATCAGTGTGAGGGGAAGATGACTGATGTAATATGGGATAGTAATCAGACAGAAGGCTGTGATAGGGACATTATATAGGTGATGGTATATACAGTATACATATATATGATTAGTGTGAGGGGAAGGAGATGACTGATGTAATATGGGATAGTAATCAGACAGAAGGATGTGATAGGGACATTATATAGGTGATGGTATATACAGTATACATATATATGATCAGTGTGAGGGGAAGGAGATGACTGATGTAATATGGGATAGTAATCAGATAGAAGGCTGTGATAGGGACATTATATAGGTGATGGTATATACAGTATACATATATATGATCAGTGTGAGGGGAAGATGACTGATGTAATATGGGATAGTAATCAGACAGAAGGGTGTGATAGGGACATTATATAGGTGATGGTATATACATTATACATATATATGATCAGTGTGAGGGGAAGGAGATGACTGATGTAATATGGGATAGTAATCAGATAGAAGGCTGTGATAGGGACATTATATAGGTGATGGTATATACAGTATACATATATATGATCAGTGTGAGGGGAAGGAGATGACTGATGTAATATGGGATAGTAATCAGACAGAAGGATGTGATAGGGACATTATATAGGTGATGGTATATACAGTATACATATATATGATCAGTGTGAGGGGAAGGAGATGACTGAAGTAATATGGGATAGTAATCAGACAGAAGGGTGTGATAGGGACATTATATAGGTGATGGTATATACAGTATACATATATATGATCAGTGTGAGGGGAAGGAGATGACTGATGTAATATGGGATAGTAATCAGACAGAAGGCTGTGATAGGGACATTATATAGGTGATGGTATATACAGTATACATATATATGATCAGTGTGAGGGGAAGGAGATGACTGATGTAATAGGGGATAGTAATCAGACAGAAGGATGTGATAGGGACATTATATAGGTGATGGTATATACAGTATACATATATATGATCAGTGTGAGGGGAAAGAGATGACTGATGTAATATTGGATAGTAATCAGACAGAAGGGTGTGATAGGGACATTATATAGGTGATGGTATATACAGTATACATATATATGATCAGTGTGAGGGGAAGGAGATGACTGATGTAATATTGGATAGTAATCAGATAGAAGGATGTGATAGGGACATTATATAGGTGATGGTATATACAGTATACATATATGTGATCAGTGTGAGGGGAAGGAGATGACTGATGTAATATGGGATAGTAATCAGACAGAAGGCTGTGATAGGGACATTATATAGGTGATGGTATATACAGTATACATATATATTATCAGTGTGAGGGGAAGGAGATGACTGATGTAATATGGGATAGTAATCAGACAGAAGGGTGTGATAGGGACATTATATAGGTGATGGTATATACAGTATACATATATATGATCAGTGTGAGGGGAAGGAGATGACTGATGTAATATGGGATAGTAATCAGACAGAAGGATGTGATAGGGACATTATATAGGTGATGGTATATACAGTATACATATATATGATCAGTGTGAGGGGAAGGAGATGACTGATGTAATATGGGATAGTAATCAGACAGAAGGATGTGATAGGGACATTATATAGGTGATGGTATATACAGTATACATATATATGATCAGTGTGAGGGGAAAGAGATGACTGATGTAATATTGGATAGTAATCAGATAGAAGGATGTGATAGGGACATTATATAGGTGATGGTATATACAGTATACATATATATGATCAGTGTGAGGGGAAGGAGATGACTGATGTAATATGGGATAGTAATCAGACAGAAGGCTGTGATAGGGACATTATATAGGTGATGGTATATACAGTATACATATATATGATCAGTGTGAGGGGAAGGAGATGACTGATGTAATATGGGATAGTAATCAGACAGAAGGCTGTGATAGGGACATTATATAGGTGATTATATACAGTATACATATATATGATCAGTGTGAGGGGAAGGAGATGACTGATGTAATATGGGATAGTAATCAGATAGAAGGCTGTGATAGGGACATTATATAGGTGATGGTATATACAGTATACATATATATGATCAGTGTGAGGGGAAGGAGATGACTGATTTAATATAATCAGACAGAAGGCTGTGATAGGGACATTATATAGGTGATGGAATACAGTATACATATATATGATCAGTGTGAGGGGAAGATGACTGATGTAATATGGGATAGTAATCAGACAGAAGGCTGTGATAGGGACATTATATAGGTGATGGTATATACAGTATACATATATATGATCAGTGTGAGGGGAAGGAGATGACTGATGTAATATTGGATAGTAATCAGACAGAAGGATGTGATAGGGACATTATATAGGTGATGGTATATACAGTATACATATATATGATCAGTGTGAGGGGAAGGAGATGACTGATGTAATATGGAATAGTAATCAGACAGAAGGATGTGATAGGGACATTATATAGGTGATGGTATATACAGTATACATATATATGATCAGTGTGAGGGGAAGGAGATGACTGATGTAATATGGGATAGTAATCAGACAGAAGGGTGTGATAGGGACATTATATAGGTGATGGTATATACAGTATACATATATATGATCAGTGTGAGGGGAAGATGACTGATGTAATATGGGATAGTAATCAGACAGAAGGGTGTGATAGGGACATTATATAGGTGATGGTATATACAGTATACATATATATGATCAGTGTGAGGGGAAGGAGATGACTGATGTAATATGGGATAGTAATCAGACAGAAGGATGTGATAGGGACATTATATAGGTGATGGTATATACAGTATACATATATATGATCAGTGTGAGGGGAAGATGACTGATGTAATATGGGATAGTAATCAGACAGAAGGATGTGATAGGGACATTACATAGGTGATGGTATATACAGTATACATATATATGATCAGTGTGAGGGGAAGGAGATGACTGATGTAATATGGGATAGTAATCAGATAGAAGGCTGTGATAGGGACATTATATAGGTGATGGTATATACAGTATACATATATATGATCAGTGTGAGGGGAAGGAGATGACTGAAGTAATAGGGGATAGTAATCAGACAGAAGGATGTGATAGGGACATTATATAGGTGATGGTATATACAGTATACATATATATGATCAGTGTGAGGGGAAGGAGATGACTGATGTAATATGGGATAGTAATCAGACAGAAGGATGTGATAGGGACATTATATAGGTGATGGTATATACAGTATACATATATATGATCAGTGTGAGGGGAAGGAGATGACTGAAGTAATATGGGATAGTAATCAGACAGAAGGATGTGATAGGGACATTATATAGGTGATGGTATATACAGTATACATATATATGATCAGTGTGAGGGGAAGGAGATGACTGATGTAATATGGGATAGTAATCAGACAGAAGGATGTGATAGGGACATTATATAGGTGATGGTATATACAGTATACATATATATATGATCAGTGTGAGGTGAAAGATGACTGATGTAATATGGGATAGTAATCAGACAGAAGGCTGTGATAGGGACATTATATAGGTGATGGTATATACAGTATACATATATGTGATCAGTGTGAGGGGAAGGAGATGACTGATGTAATATAATCAGACAGAAGGGTGTGATAGGGACATTATATAGGTGATGGTATATACAGTATACATATATATGATCAGTGTGAGGGGAAGGAGATGACTGATGTAATATTGGATAGTAATCAGACAGAAGGGTGTGATAGGGACATTATATAGGTGATGGTATATACAGTATACATATATATGATCAGTCTGAGGGGAAGGAGATGACTGATGTAATATTGGATAGTAATCAGACAGAAGGCTGTGATAGGGACATTATATAGGTGATGGTATATACAGTATACATATATATGATCAGTGTGAGGGGAAGGAGATGACTGATGTAATATGGGATAGTAATCAGACAGAAGGCTGTGATAGGGACATTATATAGGTGATGGTATATACAGTATACATATATATGATCAGTGTGAGGGGAAGGAGATGACTGATGTAATATGGGATAGTAATCAGACAGAAGGGTGTGATAGGGACATTATATAGGTGATGGTATATACAGTATACATATATATGATCAGTGTGAGGGGAAGGAGATGACTGGTAATATTGGATAGTAATCAGATAGAAGGCTGTGATAGGGACATTATATAGGTGATGGTATATACAGTATACATATATATGATCAGTGTGAGGGGAAGGAGATGACTGATTTAATATAATCAGACAGAAGGGTGTGATAGGGACATTATATAGGTGATGGAATACAGTATACATATATATGATCAGTGTGAGGGGAAGGAGATGACTGATGTAATATGGGATAGTAATCAGACAGAAGGATGTGATAGGGACATTATATAGGTGATGGTATATACAGTATACATATATATGATCAGTGTGAGGGGAAGGAGATGACTGATGTAATATTGGATAGTAATCAGATAGAAGGATGTGATAGGGACATTATATAGGTGATGGTATATACAGTATACATATATATGATCAGTGTGAGGGGAAGGAGATGACTGATGTAATATGGGATAGTAATCAGACAGAAGGCTGTGATAGGGACATTATATAGGTGATGGTATATACAGTATACATATATATGATCAGTGTGAGGTGAAAGATGACTGATGTAATATGGGATAGTAATCAGACAGAAGGCTGTGATAGGGACATTATATAGGTGATGGTATATACAGTATACATATATGTGATCAGTGTGAGGGGAAGGAGATGACTGATGTAATATAATCAGACAGAAGGGTGTGATAGGGACATTATATAGGTGATGGTATATACAGTATACATATATATGATCAGTGTGAGGGGAAGGAGATGACTGATGTAATATAATCAGACAGAAGGATGTGATAGGGACATTATATAGGTGATGGTATATACAGTATACATATATATGATCAGTGTGAGGGGAAGGAGATGACTGATGTAATATGGGATAGTAATCAGACAGAAGGATGTGATAGGGACATTATATAGGTGATGGTATATACAGTATACATATATATGATCAGTGTGAGGGGAAGGAGATGACTGATGTAATATGGGATAGTAATCAGACAGAAGGATGTGATAGGGACATTATATAGATGATGGTATATACAGTATACATATATATGATCAGTGTGAGGGGAAGGAGATGACTGATGTAATATGGGATAGTAATCAGACAGAAGGCTGTGATAGGGACATTATATAGGTGATGGTATATACAGTATACATATATATGATCAGTGTGAGGGGAAGGAGATGACTGATGTAATATGGGATAGTAATCAGACAGAAGGATGTGATAGGGACATTATATAGATGATGGTATATACAGTATACATATATATGATCAGTGTGAGGGGAAGGAGATGACTGATGTAATATGGGATAGTAATCAGACAGAAGGATGTGATAGGGACATTATATAGGTGATGGTATATACAGTATACATATATATGATCAGTGTGAGGGGAAGGAGATGACTGATGTAATATGGGATAGTAATCAGACAGAAGGCTGTGATAGGGACATTATATAGGTGATGGTATATACAGTATACATATATATGATCAGTGTGAGGGGAAGGAGATGACTGGTAATATTGGATAGTAATCAGATAGAAGGCTGTGATAGGGACATTATATAGATGATGGTATATACAGTATACATATATATGATCAGTGTGAGGGGAAGGAGATGACTGATGTAATATTGGATAGTAATCAGACAGAAGGATGTGATAGGGACATTATATAGGTGATGGTATATACAGTATACATATATATGATCAGTGTGAGGGGAAGGAGATGACTGATTTAATATAATCAGACAGAAGGCTGTGATAGGGACATTATATAGGTGATGGAATACAGTATACATATATATGATCAGTGTGAGGGGAAGGAGATGACTGATTTAATATAATCAGACAGAAGGATGTGATAGGGACATTATATAGATGATGGTATATACAGTATACATATATATGATCAGTGTGAGGGGAAGGAGATGACTGATGTAATATGGGATAGTAATCAGACAGAAGGATGTGATAGGGACATTATATAGGTGATGGTATATACAGTATACATATATATGATCAGTGTGAGGGGAAGGAGATGACTGATGTAATATGGGATAGTATCAGACAGAAGGGTGTGATAGGGACATTATATAGGTGATGGTATATACAGTATACATATATATGATCAGTGTGAGGGGAAGGAGATGACTGATGTAATATGGGATAGTATCAGACAGAAGGGTGTGATAGGGACATTATATAGGTGATGGTATATACAGTATACATATATATGATCAGTGTGAGGGGAAGGAGATGACTGATGTAATAGGGGATAGTAATCAGACAGAAGGCTGTGATAGGGACATTATATAGGTGATGGTATATACAGTATACATATATATGATCAGTGTGAGGGGAAGGAGATGACTGATGTAATATGGGATAGTAATCAGACAGAAGGCTGTGATAGGGACATTATATAGATGATGGTATATACAGTATACATATATATGATCAGTGTGAGGGGAAGGAGATGACTGATGTAATATGGGATAGTAATCAGACAGAAGGCTGTGATAGGGACATTATATAGGTGATGGTATATACAGTATACATATATATGATCAGTGTGAGGGGAAGATGACTGATGTAATATGGGATAGTAATCAGACAGAAGGCTGTGATAGGGACATTATATAGGTGATGGTATATACAGTATACATATATATGATCAGTCTGAGGGGAAGGAGATGACTGATGTAATATAATCAGACAGAAGGGTGTGATAGGGACATTATATAGGTGATGGTATATACAGTATACATATATATGATCAGTGTGAGGGGAAGGAGATGACTGGTAATATTGGATAGTAATCAGATAGAAGGCTGTGATAGGGACATTATATAGGTGATGGTATATACAGTATACATATATATGATCAGTGTGAGGGGAAGGAGATGACTGATTTAATATAATCAGACAGAAGGGTGTGATAGGGACATTATATAGGTGATGGAATACAGTATACATATATATGATCAGTGTGAGGGGAAGGAGATGACTGATGTAATATGGGATAGTAATCAGACAGGATGTGATAGGGACATTATATAGGTGATGGTATATACAGTATACATATATATGATCAGTGTGAGGGGAAGGAGATGACTGATGTAATATTGGATAGTAATCAGATAGAAGGATGTGATAGGGACATTATATAGGTGATGGTATATACAGTATACATATATATGATCAGTGTGAGGTGAAAGATGACTGATGTAATATGGGATAGTAATCAGACAGAAGGATGTGATAGGGACATTATATAGGTGATGGTATATACAGTATACATATATATGATCAGTGTGAGGGGAAGGAGATGACTGATGTAATATAATCAGACAGAAGGATGTGATAGGGACATTATATAGGTGATGGTATATACAGTATACATATATATGATCAGTGTGAGGGGAAGGAGATGACTGATGTAATATGGGATAGTAATCAGACAGAAGGATGTGATAGGGACATTATATAGGTGATGGTATATACAGTATACATATATATGATCAGTGTGAGGGGAAGGAGATGACTGATGTAATATGGGATAGTAATCAGACAGAAGGCTGTGATAGGGACATTATATAGGTGATGGTATATACAGTATACATATATATGATCAGTGTGAGGGGAAGGAGATGACTGATGTAATATGGGATAGTAATCAGACAGAAGGATGTGATAGGGACATTATATAGATGATGGTATATACAGTATACATATATATGATCAGTGTGAGGGGAAGGAGATGACTGATGTAATATGGGATAGTAATCAGACAGAAGGCTGTGATAGGGACATTATATAGGTGATGGTATATACAGTATACATATATATGATCAGTGTGAGGGGAAGGAGATGACTGATGTAATATGGGATAGTAATCAGACAGAAGGGTGTGATAGGGACATTATATAGGTGATGGTATATACAGTATACATATATATGATCAGTGTGAGGGGAAGGAGATGACTGATGTAATATGGGATAGTAATCAGATAGAAGGCTGTGATAGGGACATTATATAGATGATGGTATATACAGTATACATATATATGATCAGTGTGAGGGGAAGGAGATGACTGATGTAATATTGGATAGTAATCAGACAGAAGGATGTGATAGGGACATTATATAGGTGATGGTATATACAGTATACATATATATGATCAGTGTGAGGGGAAGGAGATGACTGATGTAATATTGGATAGTAATCAGACAGAAGGATGTGATAGGGACATTATATAGGTGATGGAATACAGTATACATATATATGATCAGTGTGAGGGGAAGGAGATGACTGATGTAATATTGGATAGTAATCAGATAGAAGGCTGTGATAGGGACATTATATAGGTGATGGTATATACAGTATACATATATATGATCAGTGTGAGGGGAAGGAGATGACTGATGTAATATGGGATAGTAATCAGACAGAAGGATGTGATAGGGACATTATATAGGTGATGGTATATACAGTATACATATATATGATCAGTGTGAGGGGAAGGAGATGACTGATGTAATATGGGATAGTATCAGACAGAAGGCAGTGATAGGGACATTATATAGGTGATGGTATATACAGTATACATATATATGATCAGTGTGAGGGGAAGGAGATGACTGATGTAATATGGGATAGTATCAGACAGAAGGCAGTGATAGGGACATTATATAGGTGATGGTATATACAGTATACATATATATGATCAGTCTGAGGGGAAGGAGATGACTGATGTAATATGGGATAGTAATCAGACAGAAGGGTGTGATAGGGACATTATATAGGTGATGGTATATACAGTATACATATATATGATCAGTGTGAGGGGAAGGAGATGACTGATGTAATATGGGATAGTAATCAGACAGAAGGCTGTGATAGGGACATTATATAGGTGATGGTATATACAGTATACATATATATGATCAGTGTGAGGGGAAGGAGATGACTGATGTAATATGGGATAGTAATCAGATAGAAAGCTGTGATAGGGACATTATATAGGTGATGGTATATACAGTATACATATATATGATCAGTGTGAGGGGAAGATGACTGATGTAATATGGGATAGTAATTAGACAGAAGGCTGTGATAGGGACATTATATAGGTGATGGTATATACAGTATACATATATATGATCAGTCTGAGGGGAAGGAGATGACTGATGTAATATAATCAGACAGAAGGGTGTGATAGGGACATTATATAGGTGATGGTATATACAGTATACATATATATGATCAGTGTGAGGGGAAGGAGATGACTGATGTAATATAATCAGACAGAAGGATGTGATAGGGACATTATATAGGTGATGGTATATACAGTATACATATATATGATCAGTGTGAGGGGAAAGAGATGACTGATGTAATATTGGATAGTAATCAGATAGAAGGATGTGATAGGGACATTATATAGGTGATGGTATATACAGTATACATATATATGATCAGTGTGAGGGGAAGGAGATGACTGATGTAATATGGGATAGTAATCAGACAGAAGGCTGTGATAGGGACATTATATAGGTGATGGTATATACAGTATACATATATGTGATCAGTGTGAGGGGAAGGAGATGACTGATGTAATATAATCAGACAGAAGGGTGTGATAGGGACATTATATAGGTGATGGTATATACAGTATACATATATATGATCAGTGTGAGGGGAAGGAGATGACTGATGTAATATAGGATAGTAATCAGACAGAAGGCTGTGATAGGGACATTATATAGGTGATGGTATATACAGTATACATATATATGATCAGTGTGAGGGGAAGGAGATGACTGATGTAATATGGGATAGTAATCAGACAGAAGGCTGTGATAGGGACATTATATAGGTGATGGTATATACAGTATACATATATATGATCAGTGTGAGGGGAAGGAGATGACTGATGTAATATGGGATAGTAATCAGATAGAAGGCTGTGATAGGGACATTATATAGGTGATGGTATATACAGTATACATATATATGATCAGTGTGAGGGGAAGGAGATGACTGATTTAATATAATCAGACAGAAGGCTGTGATAGGGACATTATATAGGTGATGGAATACAGTATACATATATATGATCAGTGTGAGGGGAAGATGACTGATGTAATATGGGATAGTAATCAGACAGAAGGATGTGATAGGGACATTATATAGGTGATGGTATATACAGTATACATATATATGATCAGTGTGAGGGGAAGGAGATGACTGAAGTAATATGGGATAGTAATCAGACAGAAGGATGTGATAGGGACATTATATAGGTGATGGTATATACAGTATACATATATATGATCAGTGTGAGGGGAAGATGACTGATGTAATATGGGATAGTAATCAGACAGAAGGATGTGATAGGGACATTACATAGGTGATGGTATATACAGTATACATATATATGATCAGTGTGAGGGGAAGGAGATGACTGATGTAATATGGGATAGTAATCAGATAGAAGGCTGTGATAGGGACATTATATAGGTGATGGTATATACAGTATACATATATATGATCAGTGTGAGGGGAAGGAGATGACTGAAGTAATAGGGGATAGTAATCAGACAGAAGGATGTGATAGGGACATTATATAGGTGATGGTATATACAGTATACATATATATGATCAGTGTGAGGGGAAGGAGATGACTGATGTAATATGGGATAGTAATCAGACAGAAGGATGTGATAGGGACATTATATAGGTGATGGTATATACAGTATACATATATATGATCAGTGTGAGGGGAAGGAGATGACTGAAGTAATATGGGATAGTAATCAGACAGAAGGATGTGATAGGGACATTATATAGGTGATGGTATATACAGTATACATATATATGATCAGTGTGAGGGGAAGGAGATGACTGATGTAATATTGGATAGTAATCAGATAGAAGGATGTGATAGGGACATTATATAGGTGATGGTATATACAGTATACATATATATGATCAGTGTGAGGTGAAAGATGACTGATGTAATATGGGATAGTAATCAGACAGAAGGCTGTGATAGGGACATTATATAGGTGATGGTATATACAGTATACATATATGTGATCAGTGTGAGGGGAAGGAGATGACTGATGTAATATAATCAGACAGAAGGGTGTGATAGGGACATTAAATAGGTGATGGTATATACAGTATACATATATATGATCAGTGTGAGGGGAAGGAGATGACTGATGTAATATTGGATAGTAATCAGACAGAAGGCTGTGATAGGGACATTATATAGGTGATGGTATATACAGTATACATATATATGATCAGTGTGAGGGGAAGGAGATGACTGATGTAATATGGGATAGTAATCAGACAGAAGGCTGTGATAGGGACATTATATAGGTGATGGTATATACAGTATACATATATATGATCAGTGTGAGGGGAAGGAGATGACTGATGTAATATGGGATAGTAATCAGACAGAAGGGTGTGATAGGGACATTATATAGGTGATGGTATATACAGTATACATATATATGATCAGTGTGAGGGGAAGGAGATGACTGGTAATATTGGATAGTAATCAGATAGAAGGCTGTGATAGGGACATTATATAGGTGATGGTATATACAGTATACATATATATGATCAGTGTGAGGGGAAGGAGATGACTGGTAATATTGGATAGTAATCAGATAGAAGGCTGTGATAGGGACATTATATAGGTGATGGTATATACAGTATACATATATATGATCAGTGTGAGGGGAAGGAGATGACTGATGTAATATGGGATAGTAATCAGACAGAAGGATGTGATAGGGACATTATATAGGTGATGGTATATACAGTATACATATATATGATCAGTGTGAGGGGAAGGAGATGACTGATGTAATATTGGATAGTAATCAGATAGAAGGATGTGATAGGGACATTATATAGGTGATGGTATATACAGTATACATATATATGATCAGTGTGAGGTGAAAGATGACTGATGTAATATGGGATAGTAATCAGACAGAAGGCTGTGATAGGGACATTATATAGGTGATGGTATATACAGTATACATATATGTGATCAGTGTGAGGGGAAGGAGATGACTGATGTAATATAATCAGACAGAAGGGTGTGATAGGGACATTATATAGGTGATGGTATATACAGTATACATATATATGATCAGTGTGAGGGGAAGGAGATGACTGATGTAATATGGGATAGTAATCAGACAGAAGGATGTGATAGGGACATTATATAGGTGATGGTATATACAGTATACATATATATGATCAGTGTGAGGGGAAGGAGATGACTGATGTAATATGGGATAGTAATCAGACAGAAGGGTGTGATAGGGACATTATATAGGTGATGGTATATACAGTATACATATATATGATCAGTCTGAGGGGAAGGAGATGACTGGTAATATTGGATAGTAATCAGACAGAAGGGTGTGATAGGGACATTATATAGGTGATGGTATATACAGTATACATATATATGATCAGTGTGAGGGGAAGGAGATGACTGGTAATATTGGATAGTAATCAGATAGAAGGCTGTGATAGGGACATTATATAGGTGATGGTATATACAGTATACATATATATGATCAGTGTGAGGGGAAGGAGATGACTGATGTAATATGGGATAGTAATCAGACAGAAGGGTGTGATAGGGACATTATATAGGTGATGGTATATACAGTATACATATATATGATCAGTCTGAGGGGAAGGAGATGACTGATGTAATATGGGATAGTAATCAGACAGAAGGGTGTGATAGGGACATTATATAGGTGATGGTATATACAGTATACATATATATGATCAGTGTGAGGGGAAGGAGATGACTGGTAATATTGGATAGTAATCAGACAGAAGGATGTGATAGGGACATTATATAGGTGATGGTATATACAGTATACATATATATGATCAGTGTGAGGTGAAAGATGACTGATGTAATATGGGATAGTAATCAGACAGAAGGGTGTGATAGGGACATTATATAGGTGATGGTATATACAGTATACATATATATGATCAGTGTGAGGGGAAGGAGATGACTGATGTAATATGGGATAGTAATCAGACAGAAGGATGTGATAGGGACATTATATAGGTGATGGTATATACAGTATACATATATATGATCAGTGTGAGGGGAAGGAGATGACTGATGTAATATAGGATAGTAATCAGACAGAAGGCTGTGATAGGGACATTATATAGTTGATGGTATATACAGTATACATATATATGATCAGTGTGAGGGGAAGGAGATGACTGATGTAATATGGGATAGTAATCAGACAGAAGGGTGTGATAGGGACATTATATAGGTGATGGTATATACAGTATACATATATATGATCAGTGTGAGGGGAAGGAGATGACTGATGTAATATTGGATAGTAATCAGACAGAAGGCTGTAATAGGGACATTATATAGGTGATGATATATACAGTATACATATATATGATCAGTGTGAGGGGAAGGAGATGACTGGTAATATTGGATAGTAATCAGACAGAAGGATGTGATAGGGACATTATATAGGTGATGGTATATACAGTATACATATATATGATCAGTGTGAGGGGAAGGAGATGACTGGTAATATTGGATAGTAATCAGACAGAAGGCTGTGATAGGGACATTATATAGGTGATGGTATATACAGTATACATATATATGATCAGTGTGAGGGGAAGGAGATGACTGATGTAATATGGGATAGTAATCAGATAGAAGGATGTGATAGGGACATTATATAGGTGATGGTATATACAGTATACATATATATGATCAGTGTGAGGGGAAGGAGATGACTGATGTAATATAGGATAGTAATCAGACAGAAGAGTGTGATAGGGACATTATATAGGTGATGGTATATACAGTATACATATATATGATCAGTCTGAGGGGAAGGAGATGACTGATGTAATATGGGATAGTAATCAGACAGAAGGGTGTGATAGGGACATTATATAGGTGATGGTATATACAGTATACATATATATGATCAGTGTGAGGGGAAGGAGATGACTGATGTAATATGGGATAGTAATCAGACAGAAGGCTGTGATAGGGACATTATATAGGTGATGGTATATACAGTATACATATATATGATCAGTGTGAGGGGAAGGAGATGACTGATGTAATATGGGATAGTAATCAGACAGAAGGGTGTGATAGGGACATTATATAGGTGATGGTATATACAGTATACATATATATGATCAGTGTGAGGGGAAGGAGATGACTGATGTAATATGGGATAGTAATCAGACAGAAGGGTGTGATAGGGACATTATATAGGTGATGGTATATACAGTATACATATATATGATCAGTGCGAGGGGAAGGAGATGACTGATGTAATATTGGATAGTAATCAGACAGAAGGCTGTGATAGGGACATTATATAGGTGATGGTATATACAGTATACATATATATGATCAGTCTGAGGGGAAGGAGATGACTGATGTAATATAGGATAGTAATCAGACAGAAGGCTGTGATAGGGACATTATATAGGTGATGGTATATACAGTATACATATATATGATTAGTGTGAGGGGAAGGAGATGACTGATGTAATATGGGATAGTAATCAGACAGAAGGATGTGATAGGGACATTATATAGATGATTATATACAGTATACATATATATGATCAGTGTGAGGGGAAGGAGATGACTGATGTAATATGGGATAGTAATCAGACAGAAGGCTGTGATAGGGACATTATATAGGTGATGGTATATACAGTATACATATATATGATCAGTGTGAGGGGAAGGAGATGACTGATGTAATATAGGATAGTAATCAGACAGAAGGCTGTGATAGGGACATTATATAGGTGATGGTATATACAGTATACATATATATGATCAGTCTGAGGGGAAGGAGATGACTGATGTAATATGGGATAGTAATCAGACAGAAGGGTGTGATAGGGACATTATATAGGTGATGGTATATACAGTATACATATATATGATCAGTGTGAGGGGAAGGAGATGACTGATGTAATATGGGATAGTAATCAGACAGAAGGATGTGATAGGGACATTATATAGATGATTATATACAGTATACATATATATGATCAGTGTGAGGGGAAGGAGATGACTGATGTAATATTGGATAGTAATCAGACAGAAGGATGTGATAGGGACATTATATAGGTGATGGTATATACAGTATACATATATATGATCAGTGTGAGGGGAAGGAGATGACTGATGTAATATTGGATAGTAATCAGACAGAAGGATGTGATAGGGACATTATATAGGTGATGGTATATACAGTATACATATATATGATCAGTCTGAGGGGAAGGAGATGACTGATGTAATATGGGATAGTAATCAGACAGAAGGGTGTGATAGGGACATTATATAGGTGATGGTATATACAGTATACATATATATGATCAGTGTGAGGGGAAGGAGATGACTGATGTAATATGGGATAGTAATCAGACAGAAGGATGTGATAGGGACATTATATAGATGATTATATACAGTATACATATATATGATCAGTGTGAGGGGAAGGAGATGACTGATGTAATATAATCAGACAGAAGGGTGTGATAGGGACATTATATAGGTGATGGTATATACAGTATACATATATATGATCAGTGTGAGGGGAAGGAGATGACTGATGTAATATAGGATAGTAATCAGACAGAAGGCTGTGATAGGGACATTATATAGGTGATGGTATATACAGTATACATATATATGATCAGTGTGAGGGGAAGGAGATGACTGATGTAATATGGGATAGTAATCAGATAGAAGGCTGTGATAGGGACATTATATAGGTGATGGTATATACAGTATACATATATATGATCAGTGTGAGGGGAAGGAGATGACTGATTTAATATAATCAGACAGAAGGCTGTGATAGGGACATTATATAGGTGATGGTATATACAGTATACATATATATGATCAGTGTGAGGGGAAGATGACTGATGTAATATGGGATAGTAATCAGACAGAAGGATGTGATAGGGACATTATATAGGTGATGGTATATACAGTATACATATATATGATCAGTGTGAGGGGAAGGAGATGACTGAAGTAATATGGGATAGTAATCAGACAGAAGGATGTGATAGGGACATTATATAGGTGATGGTATATACAGTATACATATATATGATCAGTGTGAGGGGAAGGAGATGACTGATGTAATATGGGATAGTAATCAGACAGAAGGATGTGATAGGGACATTATATAGGTGATGGTATATACAGTATACATATATATGATCAGTGTGAGGGGAAGATGACTGATGTAATATGGGATAGTAATCAGACAGAAGGATGTGATAGGGACATTACATAGGTGATGGTATATACAGTATACATATATATGATCAGTGTGAGGGGAAGGAGATGACTGATGTAATATGGGATAGTAATCAGATAGAAGGCTGTGATAGGGACATTATATAGGTGATGGTATATACAGTATACATATATATGATCAGTGTGAGGGGAAGGAGATGACTGAAGTAATAGGGGATAGTAATCAGACAGAAGGATGTGATAGGGACATTATATAGGTGATGGTATATACAGTATACATATATATGATCAGTGTGAGGGGAAGGAGATGACTGATGTAAAATGGGATAGTAATCAGACAGAAGGCTGTGATAGGGACATTATATAGGTGATGGTATATACAGTATACATATATATGATCAGTGTGAGGGGAAGGAGATGACTGATGTAATATGGGATAGTAATCAGACAGAAGGCTGTGATAGGGACATTATATAGGTGATGGTATATACAGTATACATATATATGATCAGTGTGAGGGGAAGGAGATGACTGATGTAATATGGGATAGTAATCAGACAGAAGGGTGTGATAGGGACATTATATAGGTGATGGTATATACAGTATACATATATATGATCAGTGTGAGGGGAAGGAGATGACTGGTAATATTGGATAGTAATCAGATAGAAGGCTGTGATAGGGACATTATATAGGTGATGGTATATACAGTATACATATATATGATCAGTGTGAGGGGAAGGAGATGACTGGTAATATTGGATAGTAATCAGATAGAAGGCTGTGATAGGGACATTATATAGGTGATGGTATATACAGTATACATATATATGATCAGTGTGAGGGGAAGGAGATGACTGATGTAATATGGGATAGTAATCAGACAGAAGGATGTGATAGGGACATTATATAGGTGATGGTATATACAGTATACATATATATGATCAGTGTGAGGGGAAGGAGATGACTGATGTAATATTGGATAGTAATCAGATAGAAGGATGTGATAGGGACATTATATAGGTGATGGTATATACAGTATACATATATATGATCAGTGTGAGGTGAAAGATGACTGATGTAATATGGGATAGTAATCAGACAGAAGGCTGTGATAGGGACATTATATAGGTGATGGTATATACAGTATACATATATGTGATCAGTGTGAGGGGAAGGAGATGACTGATGTAATATAATCAGACAGAAGGGTGTGATAGGGACATTATATAGGTGATGGTATATACAGTATACATATATATGATCAGTGTGAGGGGAAGGAGATGACTGATGTAATATGGGATAGTAATCAGACAGAAGGATGTGATAGGGACATTATATAGGTGATGGTATATACAGTATACATATATATGATCAGTGTGAGGGGAAGGAGATGACTGATGTAATATGGGATAGTAATCAGACAGAAGGATGTGATAGGGACATTATATAGGTGATGGTATATACAGTATACATATATATGATCAGTGTGAGGGGAAGGAGATGACTGATGTAATATGGGATAGTAATCAGACAGAAGGGTGTGATAGGGACATTATATAGGTGATGGTATATACAGTATACATATATATGATCAGTCTGAGGGGAAGGAGATGACTGGTAATATTGGATAGTAATCAGACAGAAGGCTGTGATAGGGACATTATATAGGTGATGGTATATACAGTATACATATATATGATCAGTGTGAGGGGAAGGAGATGACTGGTAATATTGGATAGTAATCAGATAGAAGGCTGTGATAGGGACATTATATAGGTGATGGTATATACAGTATACATATATATGATCAGTGTGAGGGGAAGGAGATGACTGATGTAATATGGGATAGTAATCAGACAGAAGGGTGTGATAGGGACATTATATAGGTGATGGTATATACAGTATACATATATATGATCAGTCTGAGGGGAAGGAGATGACTGATGTAATATGGGATAGTAATCAGACAGAAGGGTGTGATAGGGACATTATATAGGTGATGGTATATACAGTATACATATATATGATCAGTGTGAGGGGAAGGAGATGACTGGTAATATTGGATAGTAATCAGACAGAAGGATGTGATAGGGACATTATATAGGTGATGGTATATACAGTATACATATATATGATCAGTGTGAGGTGAAAGATGACTGATGTAATATGGGATAGTAATCAGACAGAAGGGTGTGATAGGGACATTATATAGGTGATGGTATATACAGTATACATATATATGATCAGTGTGAGGGGAAGGAGATGACTGATGTAATATGGGATAGTAATCAGACAGAAGGATGTGATAGGGACATTATATAGGTGATGGTATATACAGTATACATATATATGATCAGTGTGAGGGGAAGGAGATGACTGATGTAATATAGGATAGTAATCAGACAGAAGGCTGTGATAGGGACATTATATAGTTGATGGTATATACAGTATACATATATATGATCAGTGTGAGGGGAAGGAGATGACTGATGTAATATGGGATAGTAATCAGACAGAAGGGTGTGATAGGGACATTATATAGGTGATGGTATATACAGTATACATATATATGATCAGTGTGAGGGGAAGGAGATGACTGATGTAATATTGGATAGTAATCAGACAGAAGGCTGTGATAGGGACATTATATAGGTGATGATATATACAGTATACATATATATGATCAGTGTGAGGGGAAGGAGATGACAGGTAATATTGGATAGTAATCAGACAGAAGGATGTGATAGGGACATTATATAGGTGATGGTATATACAGTATACATATATATGATCAGTGTGAGGGGAAGGAGATGACTGGTAATATTGGATAGTAATCAGACAGAAGGCTGTGATAGGGACATTATATAGGTGATGGTATATACAGTATACATATATATGATCAGTGTGAGGGGAAGGAGATGACTGATGTAATATGGGATAGTAATCAGATAGAAGGATGTGATAGGGACATTATATAGGTGATGGTATATACAGTATACATATATATGATCAGTGTGAGGGGAAGGAGATGACTGATGTAATATGGGATAGTAATCAGACAGAAGGATGTGATAGGGACATTATATAGGTGATGGTATATACAGTATACATATATATGATCAGTGTGAGGGGAAGGAGATGACTGATGTAATATAGGATAGTAATCAGACAGAAGAGTGTGATAGGGACATTATATAGGTGATGGTATATACAGTATACATATATATGATCAGTCTGAGGGGAAGGAGATGACTGATGTAATATGGGATAGTAATCAGACAGAAGGGTGTGATAGGGACATTATATAGGTGATGGTATATACAGTATACATATATATGATCAGTGTGAGGGGAAGGAGATGACTGATGTAATATGGGATAGTAATCAGACAGAAGGCTGTGATAGGGACATTATATAGGTGATGGTATATACAGTATACATATATATGATCAGTGTGAGGGGAAGGAGATGACTGATGTAATATGGGATAGTAATCAGACAGAAGGGTGTGATAGGGACATTATATAGGTGATGGTATATACAGTATACATATATATGATCAGTGTGAGGGGAAGGAGATGACTGATGTAATATGGGATAGTAATCAGACAGAAGGGTGTGATAGGGACATTATATAGGTGATGGTATATACAGTATACATATATATGATCAGTGCGAGGGGAAGGAGATGACTGATGTAATATTGGATAGTAATCAGACAGAAGGCTGTGATAGGGACATTATATAGGTGATGGTATATACAGTATACATATATATGATCAGTCTGAGGGGAAGGAGATGACTGATGTAATATAGGATAGTAATCAGACAGAAGGCTGTGATAGGGACATTATATAGGTGATGGTATATACAGTATACATATATATGATTAGTGTGAGGGGATGGAGATGACTGATGTAATATGGGATAGTAATCAGACAGAAGGATGTGATAGGGACATTATATAGATGATTATATACAGTATACATATATATGATCAGTGTGAGGGGAAGGAGATGACTGATGTAATATGGGATAGTAATCAGACAGAAGGATGTGATAGGGACATTATATAGATGATGGTATATACAGTATACATATATATGATCAGTGTGAGGGGAAGGAGATGACTGATGTAATATGGGATAGTAATCAGACAGAAGGCTGTGATAGGGACATTATATAGGTGATGGTATATACAGTATACATATATATGATCAGTGTGAGGGGAAGGAGATGACTGATGTAATATAGGATAGTAATCAGACAGAAGGCTGTGATAGGGACATTATATAGGTGATGGTATATACAGTATACATATATATGATCAGTCTGAGGGGAAGGAGATGACTGATGTAATATGGGATAGTAATCAGACAGAAGGGTGTGATAGGGACATTATATAGGTGATGGTATATACAGTATACATATATATGATCAGTGTGAGGGGAAGGAGATGACTGATGTAATATGGGATAGTAATCAGACAGAAGGATGTGATAGGGACATTATATAGATGATTATATACAGTATACATATATATGATCAGTGTGAGGGGAAGGAGATGACTGATGTAATATTGGATAGTAATCAGACAGAAGGATGTGATAGGGACATTATATAGATGATGGTATATACAGTATACATATATATGATCAGTGTGAGGGGAAGGAGATGACTGATGTAATATTGGATAGTAATCAGACAGAAGGATGTGATAGGGACATTATATAGGTGATGGTATATACAGTATACATATATATGATCAGTCTGAGGGGAAGGAGATGACTGATGTAATATGGGATAGTAATCAGACAGAAGGGTGTGATAGGGACATTATATAGGTGATGGTATATACAGTATACATATATATGATCAGTGTGAGGGGAAGGAGATGACTGATGTAATATGTGATAGTAATCAGACAGAAGGATGTGATAGGGACATTATATAGATGATTATATACAGTATACATATATATGATCAGTGTGAGGGGAAGGAGATGACTGATGTAATATTGGATAGTAATCAGACAGAAGGATGTGATAGGGACATTATATAGGTGATGGTATATACAGTATACATATATATGATCAGTGTGAGGGGAAGGAGATGACTGATGTAATATGGGATAGTAATCAGACAGAAGGATGTGATAGGGACATTATATAGGTGATGGTATATACAGTATACATATATATGATCAGTGTGAGGGGAAGGAGATGACTGATGTAATATTGGATAGTAATCAGACAGAAGGATGTGATAGGGACATTATATAGGTGATGGTATATACAGTATACATATATATGATCAGTGTGAGGGGAAGGAGATGACTGATGTAATATTGGATAGTAATCAGACAGAAGGATGTGATAGGGACATTATATAGGTGATGGTATATACAGTATACATATATATGATCAGTGTGAGGGGAAGGAGATGACTGATGTAATATGGGATAGTAATCAGACAGAAGGATGTGATAGGGACATTATATAGGTGATGGTATATACAGTATACATATATATGATCAGTGTGAGGGGAAGGAGATGACTGATGTAATATGGGATAGTAATCAGACAGAAGGATGTGATAGGGACATTATATAGGTGATGGTATATACAGTATACATATATATGATCAGTGTGAGGGGAAGGAGATGACTGATGTAATATGGGATAGTAATCAGACAGAAGGGTGTGATAGGGACATTATATAGGTGATGGTATATACAGTATACATATATATGATCAGTCTGAGGGGAAGGAGATGACTGGTAATATTGGATAGTAATCAGACAGAAGGCTGTGATAGGGACATTATATAGGTGATGGTATATACAGTATACATATATATGATCAGTGTGAGGGGAAGGAGATGACTGGTAATATTGGATAGTAATCAGATAGAAGGCTGTGATAGGGACATTATATAGGTGATGGTATATACAGTATACATATATATGATCAGTGTGAGGGGAAGGAGATGACTGATGTAATATGGGATAGTAATCAGACAGAAGGGTGTGATAGGGACATTATATAGGTGATGGTATATACAGTATACATATATATGATCAGTCTGAGGGGAAGGAGATGACTGATGTAATATGGGATAGTAATCAGACAGAAGGGTGTGATAGGGACATTATATAGGTGATGGTATATACAGTATACATATATATGATCAGTGTGAGGGGAAGGAGATGACTGGTAATATTGGATAGTAATCAGACAGAAGGATGTGATAGGGACATTATATAGGTGATGGTATATACAGTATACATATATATGATCAGTGTGAGGTGAAAGATGACTGATGTAATATGGGATAGTAATCAGACAGAAGGGTGTGATAGGGACATTATATAGGTGATGGTATATACAGTATACATATATATGATCAGTGTGAGGGGAAGGAGATGACTGATGTAATATGGGATAGTAATCAGACAGAAGGATGTGATAGGGACATTATATAGGTGATGGTATATACAGTATACATATATATGATCAGTGTGAGGGGAAGGAGATGACTGATGTAATATAGGATAGTAATCAGACAGAAGGCTGTGATAGGGACATTATATAGTTGATGGTATATACAGTATACATATATATGATCAGTGTGAGGGGAAGGAGATGACTGATGTAATATGGGATAGTAATCAGACAGAAGGGTGTGATAGGGACATTATATAGGTGATGGTATATACAGTATACATATATATGATCAGTGTGAGGGGAAGGAGATGACTGATGTAATATTGGATAGTAATCAGACAGAAGGCTGTGATAGGGACATTATATAGGTGATGATATATACAGTATACATATATATGATCAGTGTGAGGGGAAGGAGATGACAGGTAATATTGGATAGTAATCAGACAGAAGGATGTGATAGGGACATTATATAGGTGATGGTATATACAGTATACATATATATGATCAGTGTGAGGGGAAGGAGATGACTGGTAATATTGGATAGTAATCAGACAGAAGGCTGTGATAGGGACATTATATAGGTGATGGTATATACAGTATACATATATATGATCAGTGTGAGGGGAAGGAGATGACTGATGTAATATGGGATAGTAATCAGATAGAAGGATGTGATAGGGACATTATATAGGTGATGGTATATACAGTATACATATATATGATCAGTGTGAGGGGAAGGAGATGACTGATGTAATATGGGATAGTAATCAGACAGAAGGATGTGATAGGGACATTATATAGGTGATGGTATATACAGTATACATATATATGATCAGTGTGAGGGGAAGGAGATGACTGATGTAATATAGGATAGTAATCAGACAGAAGAGTGTGATAGGGACATTATATAGGTGATGGTATATACAGTATACATATATATGATCAGTCTGAGGGGAAGGAGATGACTGATGTAATATGGGATAGTAATCAGACAGAAGGGTGTGATAGGGACATTATATAGGTGATGGTATATACAGTATACATATATATGATCAGTGTGAGGGGAAGGAGATGACTGATGTAATATGGGATAGTAATCAGACAGAAGGCTGTGATAGGGACATTATATAGGTGATGGTATATACAGTATACATATATATGATCAGTGTGAGGGGAAGGAGATGACTGATGTAATATGGGATAGTAATCAGACAGAAGGGTGTGATAGGGACATTATATAGGTGATGGTATATACAGTATACATATATATGATCAGTGTGAGGGGAAGGAGATGACTGATGTAATATGGGATAGTAATCAGACAGAAGGGTGTGATAGGGACATTATATAGGTGATGGTATATACAGTATACATATATATGATCAGTGCGAGGGGAAGGAGATGACTGATGTAATATTGGATAGTAATCAGACAGAAGGCTGTGATAGGGACATTATATAGGTGATGGTATATACAGTATACATATATATGATCAGTCTGAGGGGAAGGAGATGACTGATGTAATATAGGATAGTAATCAGACAGAAGGCTGTGATAGGGACATTATATAGGTGATGGTATATACAGTATACATATATATGATTAGTGTGAGGGGATGGAGATGACTGATGTAATATGGGATAGTAATCAGACAGAAGGATGTGATAGGGACATTATATAGATGATTATATACAGTATACATATATATGATCAGTGTGAGGGGAAGGAGATGACTGATGTAATATGGGATAGTAATCAGACAGAAGGATGTGATAGGGACATTATATAGATGATGGTATATACAGTATACATATATATGATCAGTGTGAGGGGAAGGAGATGACTGATGTAATATGGGATAGTAATCAGACAGAAGGCTGTGATAGGGACATTATATAGGTGATGGTATATACAGTATACATATATATGATCAGTGTGAGGGGAAGGAGATGACTGATGTAATATAGGATAGTAATCAGACAGAAGGCTGTGATAGGGACATTATATAGGTGATGGTATATACAGTATACATATATATGATCAGTCTGAGGGGAAGGAGATGACTGATGTAATATGGGATAGTAATCAGACAGAAGGGTGTGATAGGGACATTATATAGGTGATGGTATATACAGTATACATATATATGATCAGTGTGAGGGGAAGGAGATGACTGATGTAATATGGGATAGTAATCAGACAGAAGGATGTGATAGGGACATTATATAGATGATTATATACAGTATACATATATATGATCAGTGTGAGGGGAAGGAGATGACTGATGTAATATTGGATAGTAATCAGACAGAAGGATGTGATAGGGACATTATATAGATGATGGTATATACAGTATACATATATATGATCAGTGTGAGGGGAAGGAGATGACTGATGTAATATTGGATAGTAATCAGACAGAAGGATGTGATAGGGACATTATATAGGTGATGGTATATACAGTATACATATATATGATCAGTCTGAGGGGAAGGAGATGACTGATGTAATATGGGATAGTAATCAGACAGAAGGGTGTGATAGGGACATTATATAGGTGATGGTATATACAGTATACATATATATGATCAGTGTGAGGGGAAGGAGATGACTGATGTAATATGTGATAGTAATCAGACAGAAGGATGTGATAGGGACATTATATAGATGATTATATACAGTATACATATATATGATCAGTGTGAGGGGAAGGAGATGACTGATGTAATATTGGATAGTAATCAGACAGAAGGATGTGATAGGGACATTATATAGGTGATGGTATATACAGTATACATATATATGATCAGTGTGAGGGGAAGGAGATGACTGATGTAATATGGGATAGTAATCAGACAGAAGGATGTGATAGGGACATTATATAGGTGATGGTATATACAGTATACATATATATGATCAGTGTGAGGGGAAGGAGATGACTGATGTAATATTGGATAGTAATCAGACAGAAGGATGTGATAGGGACATTATATAGGTGATGGTATATACAGTATACATATATATGATCAGTGTGAGGGGAAGGAGATGACTGATGTAATATTGGATAGTAATCAGACAGAAGGATGTGATAGGGACATTATATAGGTGATGGTATATACAGTATACATATATATGATCAGTGTGAGGGGAAGGAGATGACTGATGTAATATGGGATAGTAATCAGACAGAAGGGTGTGATAGGGACATTATATAGGTGATGGTATATACAGTATACATATATATGATCAGTGTGAGGGGAAGGAGATGACTGGTAATATTGGATAGTAATCAGATAGAAGGCTGTGATAGGGACATTATATAGGTGATGGTATATACAGTATACATATATATGATCAGTGTGAGGGGAAGGAGATGACTGGTAATATTGGATAGTAATCAGATAGAAGGATGTGATAGGGACATTATATAGGTGATGGAATACAGTATACATATATATGATCAGTGTGAGGGGAAGGAGATGACTGATGTAATATGGGATAGTAATCAGACAGAAGGATGTGATAGGGACATTATATAGGTGATGGTATATACAGTATACATATATATGATCAGTGTGAGGGGAAGGAGATGACTGATGTAATATGGGATAGTAATCAGATAGAAGGATGTGATAGGGACATTATATAGGTGATGGTATATACAGTATACATATATATGATCAGTGTGAGGGGAAGGAGATGACTGATGTAATAGGGGATAGTAATCAGACAGAAGGATGTGATAGGGACATTATATAGGTGATGGTATATACAGTATACATATATATGATCAGTGTGAGGGGAAAGAGATGACTGATGTAATATTGGATAGTAATCAGACAGAAGGGTGTGATAGGGACATTATATAGGTGATGGTATATACAGTATACATATATATGATCAGTGTGAGGGGAAGGAGATGACTGATGTAATATTGGATAGTAATCAGATAGAAGGATGTGATAGGGACATTATATAGGTGATGGTATATACAGTATACATATATATGATCAGTGTGAGGGGAAGGAGATGACTGATGTAATATGGGATAGTAATCAGACAGAAGGCTGTGATAGGGACATTATATAGGTGATGGTATATACAGTATACATATATATGATCAGTGTGAGGGGAAGGAGATGACTGATGTAATATTGGATAGTAATCAGATAGAAGGATGTGATAGGGACATTATATAGGTGATGGTATATACAGTATACATATATATGATCAGTGTGAGGGGAAGGAGATGACTGATGTAATATGGGATAGTAATCAGACAGAAGGATGTGATAGGGACATTATATAGGTGATGGTATATACAGTATACATATATATGATTAGTCTGAGGGGAAGGAGCGGATTCTGAGGTAAAATGAAATAATAATCAGGCGGGAGGCTGGGAGGGGGAGCAGGGGGAGGATATTTGGGGACGGGGGGGAGGGCTGCTGGTGAGCTGCTGGAGAGAAGGGGGGCTCCGAGGAAATCTCCGTGTAAATGAGGCGAGTTGGGTGAATTGTGGGCACAGAGCATCTGCTGTAATACCCAGAAGTGATCAGCGGCGACCCGGAACCCACCCAGCGCCCGGTGCCCCCGCCAGGCCGCCGGCCCAGGTGTCTGTCTATGTCCGGTCTCACATCAGGTCTGTATCCCCGGCCTCTTCCCGCGCAGCTGGCGGTATATCCGGTCTGCCCGGTACCGGGAGAGGGGGGGATGGGTGCAGGCAGCGAGCTGTGCACACCGGGGAGGGGGACGGGAAGATGGCTTCCCTTTCTCTGTCAGCCTCCATGTCGGGGCCGCTTTACCAGGGGCGGGGGAGCCGCGGATCTGGGTATCAATGCTGCCCCCCCAATTGTGTGGTGGATGTGGGGGTGCTGAGGGGCCTCGGTACCCCGGCCTCGCCCCCACTTTCGGGCTTGCTGGAGATCTGCAGAATATGGCGTCTCTGCCCTGCTCTCAGAGTCGGCTCCCAGGCACAGCTGCCATTTTTGTTTTTCTTTTGTCTGAAAATTTTAATAAAACTGTCTGAGAATGTGGGAGAGGCGGAGGGGGCAGCTCCTGGGGGGGCTGGCAGAGGGGGCACCTCCAGGAGGGGGGTACTGGCCTGGGGCTTCACTGTGAGGGGCAGCTTTTGGGGGGGGGGGGGGGGACTGGCAAGGGACACCTTCAGGAGGGGGGACTGGACTGGGGCTTCACTGAGGGGGGGACTGGCAGAGGGGCACCTTCAGGAGGGGGCCTGGCTTTGGGCTTTACTGAGGGGGGCAGCTCCTGGGGAGGACTGACTGGGGCACATTCAGGAGGAGGGACTGACTTGGGGTTTGACTGGGGGGTGGATTGGCCAGGGGCATATCCAGGAGGGGGCAGCCTGTTCTGGAAACTTTAATACTCTCTGTCTGGGGGGCTGCATGCTGAGGTCCAGGGGAAGATGGAGGCTTCATGCTGAATATGGAAGGAGGACTGCGCGTTGATATTTTGGGGTGCAGAGGGAGCCTTCATGCTTGGGTGCAGGGGAGATGGGTGCAGTGGGAGGGGGGCTGCACACTGAAATTCTGGGGTGCAGTGGGGGCTGCATGCTGGGGTTCAGGGGAGGCTGCATGCAGAAATGCAGGGCTAATGGGGCGCAATGGGGGCTGCATGCTGACATTTTGGGTTGCAGAGGGGTGGTGCATGCTAAGATGCATGTGGGACTGGGCTGCAAGGGGTCCTGCATGCCGAGTGGTTGTAATTCTTAGCATTTCAGGACATGGTGGTGACTGCTGAAATAAAAGATGTCAAATCTTGAGTAGTATATCTGTATTACAGTACAGTCCCCTCTGTAACTTCCAGATACCCTCCGGCGCCAGTGGTGACTTTTTGCATTTCGCCCCCCTCGGCCCTGCGCATCGCAGACCATCACTTTATCTTGTCTTTGCAAACATTCCTAATTATGTACATGTATTGTTTCCCTATAACTGTAAACCTGCAGAGTCTGGGAGACCGATTTATGTTTGCAGGCCTCTTCTTGTCACACGTGTCGTAGTGTTGTACGTTATTGTGGCCCTCGCAATAGAAAAATTGCTGTTGCTATAAAAACAAATTCACCTCTTACTGTAGTTTGTCGTCGTTGGGGTGAAGGGCCTCATCCTCTGTTTGAGATGGAGCTACTTGTGGCCCATATCTCTGGGTATATTCTCACACTGATGCTGCTGGATACAACTTCTGGATGCCTTGTAGCTGTAACAGATCAGCCGCCGACAAAGCAGATGTACATAGGCCCGATGGAACTTTAAAATTTAGTTTTTGTTGATTACACCCCTGTTGTATTTGGTTTATCTAAAAAGAATTGGTCATCAGATTAAAACGATAGATTTAGTTCTTTGTGATAGAAAAGCTTTCCCTGTTCTATAGCAGCAAATGTGTTCTATTTACTACCTGACGCAGTTCTGCAATAATGCTTTGAATGGAGGTCTGCGAGAGCTTCTTGCGTACACAGAGGCGATTGAAATGCGTTTGTGCATGTTCTAGGTTTTTAGATGAGTTTTCAATGCTCTCATGAGATAAGGATGTTTTCAGTTTTCATCAACATTGTTAAACATAAGATGCACTGAAAGTCTCAAAATTAGATGTAGTACTGCACAACGATAGTGATACGCACATAACAAATCTACACACATAGGATATTCAGTTAAGGGGAATCAGGGCCAGGTGCCATTGCATGAAAACGTCAGCAATGGCCCCACATCAATACCCCATTACACCCCATAGTCGTTGGTTTTTGTACACAGCCCTATGGGTTATTCCCGGGACTTGCAACCTGTGTCAGTGCCACGGCTTATGTCTGGAAGAACTTGATTGGCGGCCACAGTAGCACTTGGAGATGACATAATCTCTATGCGTCCAATGTTAGACTGAAGACCCGGGACCTGGTGTGAAGGGTGACGACCTGGGAGTAACCCGGGTCCATCACCCAGTTGTGAAAGAGGGTAAGTACTGAAATACCGGCTTCAAACCGTGTTCAGTTCCAGGGTCCGAGCTGGGGTTAAAGCCGGTGTTTCTGTCTGAAAGGGGTATTATTAAGAGTAATGGTCTGACTGTCCTGTGGGGATGCGGTTAATTTACCGACGACCGGGATGCCAACTGCCGGAATTCCGATCAGCATGAGAAGACCGATGACGGAATCCCGACATGGCTGGAGATGCCGACGCCGGAATCCCGACAGCCGGCATCCCGATCGTAAGTATAGCGGGGCAGGGTAGGTGTTAGACGTTGGGGGAGGGTTATAGGTGTAGGTACCCCGGGGGGAGTTAGGGTTAGGCTGCGGGAGGGGGGAGGTTAGGGTTAGGCTCCAGACGGGGTAGGTTAGGTTTAGGCACCATCAGGAGGGGGGGGGGGTTAGGTTTAGGCACTTACTGGGATGGATACAGTGCGGGGTGGGAAGTGGTTAGTATTAGGGTGCAGGAAAAGAGGGTTAGGGGGTGGATAAGGGAGTGGTACACTACTTACCGTTCCCCTGTTGGGGTCTTCAGCATCTGGATGCCGCTGTCACTGTGTTGTCAGTCTGCATTCCACATGTCGGTATATCATATCCATCCCGTCCTGTGCACATGTGCAATGACAGAGCAGATTTTGGTGGTTGCAGGATAATGGTTGGTAGCAGAGATATTGTTACAATCTGATGTGTTTTCTGTTAGGTTTTATTGGGCCCGAATGTTTTCCTACTGTTTGCTGGGCCTGTCTGTCCTAAGCTGCTGTGTATTAGTAACAACATATTATGACACCATTGTCTTTCTTGTGCTGTATCTATGGGATAATGTACTATCTCATGTAAAGTTCATGGATATTAGAAGTCTCTCTGTGACCATATTAATCTCTGATGCAAATCCTAAAAATCCCAGGTGACCCGTAATAATTTACTGTACACTGAAGTAATGACATCTGAACGCAGATATTATAGGTTTTGACATTGTTGCACAACGTATTTACTTGAGTGTAGGGATGTGCAGGCTCAGATAGGTTCGAGTTTGCACGCCGAGTTCGGATTTTTCCCTCCAAAAAACGGAACTCAGAAAGAGGCAAAACGTCATCTTGCATGGACAAACATCATCATTCCTGGACAAAGTCCAAGAATGATGATGTTTGTCCGTGCAAGATGACGTTTTGCCTCTTTCTGAGTTCCGTTTTTTTTGAGGGAAAAATCCGAACTCTGCGTGCAAACTTGAACCTATCCGAGCCTGCACATCCCTACTTGAGTGTATACATATAGGACCTCATTCAGAGTCAGTCGTTACGGTGGTACACCACCGATGTTCGCTAAACTGCGCATGCGTAAAGTTTGCAATGCGCGTGCGCAAACTAGCTGCTACGATCAGAAATTTCTCTCTCCTTGAACACAGCCAGGTCGGTAGTTTGAGTGACAGATGGAGGCGTTTGTGGGTGGTAACAGGGGAAGGTGCTTGAAAACGGGGGAGTGGAGATCCGAACGCAGACGTGCCTAATTATGCGAACGACGTTTTATGGGAGTGCATAATTAACAAAGTAGTGTCATGGCACACGTGACATGGGTGGTTTGTACACTGACCTGATCGTAGTGCTTAAGAGAGGGTATGGTCAACCTTAAACTCTACGACCAGTTCCGATGGTCTCGATTAATCCTTATATGGCCGGAGATGACGTGTAATGCGTACGAGAAGGGGGCGTATTTTTTGTCTTACGGCCGCATCCTCCCCTTGGACGGCCAGCTAACAATCCGATCTTAAGGACACAACTTGCGAGTGCATCATTTGCATATCCGGCCCCTTTTCCCTTACGACCGTGCGGCCGCAACGACCGACTCTGAATGAGGTCCATATTCTCATCACTTGTGTATTATATTGAGGGTTAGATGCTTTATAGTATATTCCAACTTGCTTTAGTGATTTCAGTAATGTTGTTGTTTCCGAAACCACACACAGTGGGGTGATCAGCTAGGTGGGGGTGACTTGAGAGCTGTCTGGAAATTACAGTCTGCTATTCCTGGGCTTCAAGTTTATGGAAAGCGAGTGAGTGCAAAAACCATCTAGAATAGCACAAAGCAAAAGGAGTTAATCAGACGGCAGCCAGTGGGTGTAGTTGGGAGGTAGGAGCGGGCAGCCAGTGGGAGTAGTGGGGAGGTGGGAGAGGGCAGCCAGTGGGAGTAGTGGGGAGGTAGGAGCGGGCAGCCAGTGGGAGTAGTGGGGAGGTGGGAGAGGGCAGCCAGTGGGAGTAGTGGGGAGGTAGGAGAGTGCAGCCAGTGGGTGTAGGGGGAGGTAGGAAAGGGCAGCCAGTGGGAGTAGTGGGGAGGTAGGAGAGTGCAGCCAGTGGGTGTAGTGGGGAGGTAGGAGAGTGCAGCCAGTGGGTGTAGGGGGAGGTAGGAAAGGGCAGCCAGTGGGAGTAGTGGGGAGGTAGGAGAGGGCAGCCAGTGGGTGTAGTGGGGAGGTAGGAGAGGGCAGCCAGTGGGAGTAGTGGGGAGGTGGGAGAGGGCAGCCAGTGGGAGTAGTGGGGAGGTAGGAGAGTGCAGCCAGTGGGTGTAGGGGGAGGCGGGAGAGGGCAGCCAGTGGGAGTAGTGGGGAGGTGGGAGAGGGCAGCCAGTGGGTGTAGGGGGAGGTAGGAAAGGGCAGCCAGTGGGTGTAGGGGGAGGTAGGAAAGGGCAGCCAGTGGGAGTAGTGGGGAGGTAGGAGAGGGCAGCCAGTGGGAGTAGTGGGGAGGTAGGAGAGGGCAGCCAGTGGGAGTAGTGGGGAGGTAGGAGCGGGCAGCCAGTGGGAGTAGTGGGGAGGTGGGAGCGGGCAGCCAGTGGGAGTAGTGGGGAGGTGGGAGCGGGCAGCCAGTGGGAGTAGTGGGGAGGTGGGAGCGGGCAGCCAGTGGGAGTAGTGGGGAGGTGGGAGCGGGCAGCCAGTGGGAGTAGTGGGGAGGTGGGAGCGGGCAGCCAGTGGGAGTAGTGGGGAGGTGGGAGAGGGCAGCCAGTGGGAGTAGTGGGGAGGTGGGAGAGGGCAGCCAGTGGGAGTAGTGGGGAGGTGGGAGAGGGCAGCCAGTGGGAGTAGTGGGGAGGTAGGAGCGGGCAGCCAGTGGGAGTAGTGGGGAGGTAGGAGCGGGCAGCCAGTGGGAGTAGTGGGGAGGTGGGAGAGGGCAGCCAGTGGGAGTAGTGGGGAGGTGGGAGAGGGCAGCCAGTGGGAGTAGTGGGGAGGTGGGAGCGGGCAGCCAGTGGGAGTAGTGGGGAGGTGGGAGCGGGCAGCCAGTGGGAGTAGTGGGGAGGTGGGAGCGGGCAGCCAGTGGGAGTAGTGGGGAGGTGGGAGAGGGCAGCCAGTGGGAGTAGTGGGGAGGTAGGAGAGGGCAGCCAGTGGGAGTAGTGGGGAGGTAGGAGCGGGCAGCCAGTGGGAGTAGTGGGGAGGTAGGAGCGGGCAGCCAGTGGGAGTAGTGGGGAGGTAGGAGCGGGCAGCCAGTGGGAGTAGTGGGGAGGCAGGAGAGGGCAGCCAGTGGGTGTAGTGGGAATGTAAGAGAATTTAGCATTATCCTTACCTCTGCTCAGTGTCTGTAAGCCTAGGTACACATTGGTGTTGTATAGGCGCTTGGCATGAGTTTGTTGCCAGCATTGTATATAGTGCTTTCAGCTTAGTGTTGGCTTCCAAACTTGCATTCACCTCTTATAAACATATGTATAGAACAGGATGTAGTCCAGAAATGGGAAGTGGTATCGGTCACAGCATCTAATTCTGGTAAAGTGCACGTTATTGATGCCAGTGGGCATGAGACCTAATGCAGTGGTCAGGAGTTCCCGTGCCTATGGTGCAGTTACACGGTGTCCTCCTCTGCTGGAGGGTTAGGAGGGTTTGAGCTCAGTACATTAAGTGTTGCATTTGATTTACTTGTCTGCAGAGATGGTCACAGTCTTGCTGCGGATTATAGTGACGGTGGGAGGGCGCCCTATTATATCTACACACAGGAGTTTATACATATAGGAAGATCTTATTTATTATTATCATATAATTAAGTAATTGCATTATTGTTTTGAAAGGGACGGTGACATAAAGTGAGCACTGTGTAATTGTAAAATTGATGTTTTTATTCAGATTAGTGAGGAAAGCAGAGTAGTTAGTTCATTTCTGTCTGTAATCTGTATACAGTATGTCTTGTGTTTCAGATCCATTTAGGATGTGCAGGAAGACTGTAGTTGAATGAATGTAGGGACACGTATATGGGATAATAATCTACTAACAGTACCCTTTCCCACATTTACCATAGAGTCAGCAGTTCCAGACATGACTAAGGTGTTCCCAGCCAGAGCGAGACTCTATGAGACAGACCTGGGGGAGGCACGTGGTGCTCTGCTGTTATTGATTTTCTTGTCCATATTGTCCAGTTACGTCAATCACAGTTATGTTTCTGGCATTTGCTGAATGTCAGACATGTCCCAGGAGTTACCGACATTGGGGAGATCGCATACTGTCACAATCATTTACATCTATTAGGGTAATATATAGAATAACATGTATGCAATGTGAGCATAGTTCAGCTGATTGCTACATCCTGAGCACTGATAGGGGAATGTTATTCTAGGGGATCAGAGGCCGGACGTCAGGATACCGACGCTGGAATCCCAACGCCCATCAGAATGCCGGTACCGGCATCCCGAAAGGATCAATATTCCAACATCGGCATCCCGAAGGTAAGTATGCGGGTTAGGCCGGGGATGGGGAGGGGGGTTAGGTTTAGGAACTTGCCGGGGTGGGTTAGGCTGCGGGGTGGGGGGGTTAGAGCTATGCACCATAGATGGAAAGCTAGGGTTAGGCACCACCCGGGGAGGGTTAGGGTGCGGGAAGGGGGGTTAGGTGTAGGCACTAACCGGGGAAGGGAGAGGGGGAGGGATAGGTTACTTACCGCCCCCTGTCGGGATCTTCACCATCGGGATCCCGCTGCCGGACTACTGACCGCCGGAATCCAGTCTGCCGGTATATGATACGGATTCCCTATTCTAGTACTGCACACATACTGTATGTTAGAGTAGGAGTAAGGGTGACTGCGCGTCATTGAGAGAGCTGACCCGGGGATTAGTCACACCAAGATGTGCATCAAGCTAAACATGGCGGCATTGTATGCAGAGGTTTATAGCCATTTCCCTGTATATGCATTTATAGGCATTTTCCAACTCCAAACCCCTCCCCCCCCTCCCAACATACACACACTAAGAAGCTTTACACCTGTGGGAATCGTCCACCCCCCCCCCCCCCCCCACTGCTCCCATTGTTTTTTCTGTTCACTGTTATCAGTACTCACTTGCACTGGAAAGCAAAGGAGAGGAGGAAACCGTGGCTGACTCCAGTGGCCACCGACTCCCACATTAGTGGCCGCAGATTATGTCCAGACAGAAGAGTCACCTGTGCTAGTCATCCGTTCCCTCCTCTCCTTCAGCTCTCCAGATGGGATCCCAGCAGCTGTGTGATGGAGATTCCCAGTGCTCCAGTGGAAGAACATCACTGCCCCCCCCCCCCCCCCCCAAATCTGGTAACCCCTCCTATGCAATGCAGTGATATCCTATTTATGATGGCAATTTGCCTTTATTGTAGTATGCATGGACTCCTCATTATTTCTCACATATTGATTGGCCCGTAGGCATATTTTAAAGATCTGACTGGTTGATGGGTTGGAAGTATATAAACACTTGCTGTCAGCATTCTGCCGATCTGAGTTGAATCGATCAACCTGAAATTGTCTCTACTGCTGAATATCTTCCTATAGATCTCAATGGACCACTCCATAGAAGCATATGGCTTTAGTATATCGTATTACTACAATGATCCGCTAATACTCCACAATGGGTACTGATTGTATGTTTTATCCACTCATTGGGCTCAATTGAGCTCCCTGAGCTATTTAGTGTAGCGCGCTGTTATGACGTGGAATGCCCGTTCTCACGCCATAAACATGGTATTAAGTGGTGACAACCGGCATTCTCCAACTTAAGTGCCTGGCGCGATGCTGTTTCCGCCGCGCTAAGGGCAGAAAACGGCATTGCGCCAGCAACTTTGTCGCATTTCTGCGCGCACCCCAGGAGTGCGAGCAGAAATGCTCCTGGCGCTATTCAATTCACGTTGAATTAAATTGAGCCCAATGTGGTTAAGTATTATCAATGAAAGTGTTGGCTCAGTAAAAAAGCTCAGATGGGTACAGTCTCACGTAATCGTGGTATGATCTATTGACATCATGATGTAGACATTCATCCTGTACACAGTGGTGACATATTGGCATGTAAGAACATCATCGTTTTGCGTTAGTGTGCTGGATATGGATGATTTGTTGCATATTTGGGTGATTTGTGAATTGTGTTGCATGCTGTTTGTCGACAGTGTCCTATTTTGTGTTTGTATGATGTGACTTCAGATGTGCCCTTATACATCTTAGCTGCAGTCGCACTAAAAAGCCCCTCTTGGCGCGCCGGGCATCGTCTTTGCCGCAAAATGGGTCTAAATTTCAATGAGATGTGACTAGGACGTACCGGCAGACTGTGCTGATTAATGTGATCTGCAGCTTTTTCATTCCCAGTTCCGTTGTGGTTCATATACAGACTCAGGAGCACACAGATATACAAGTGTCACCTATCACATTACTCAGCGCAGTCTCCCATATACAGACTCAGGAGCACACAGATATACAAGTGTCACATATCACATTACTCAGCGCAGTCTCCCATATACAGACTCAGGAGCACAGATATACAGGTGTCACATATCACATTAATCAGCGCTGTCTCCCATATACAGACTCAGGAGCACACAGATATACAGGTGTCACATATCACATTACTCAGCGCTGTCTCCCATATACAGACTCAGGAGCACACAGATATACTGGTGTCACATATCACATTACTCAGCGCAGTCTCCTATATACAGACTCAGGAGCACACAGATATACTGGTGTCACATATCACATTACTCAGCGCAGTCTCCCATATACAGACTCAGGAGCACAGATATACAGGTGTCACATATCACATTACTCAGCGCAGTCTCCCATATACAGACTCAGGAGCACACAGATATACAAGTGTCACATATCACATTACTCAGCACAGTCTCCCATATACAGACTCAGGAGCACACAGATATACTGGTGTCACATATCACATTACTCAGCGCAGTCTCCCATATACAGACTCAGGAGCACACAGATATACAAGTGTCACATATCACATTACTCAGCACAGTCTCCCATATACAGACTCAGGAGCACACAGATATACTGGTGTCACATATCACATTACTCAGCACAGTCTCCCATATACAGACTCAGGAGCACACAGATATACTGGTGTCACATATCACATTACTCAGCGCAGTCTCCCATATACAGACTCAGGAGCACACAGATATACAGGTGTCACCTATCACATTACTCAGCGCAGTCTCCCATATACAGACTCAGGAGCACACAGATATACAAGTGTCACATATCACATTACTCAGCGCAGTCTCCCATATACAGACTCAGGAGCACAGATATACAGGTGTCACATATCACATTAATCAGCGCTGTCTCCCATATACAGACTCAGGAGCACACAGATATACAGGTGTCACATATCACATTACTCAGCGCTGTCTCCCATATACAGACTCAGGAGCACACAGATATACTGGTGTCACATATCACATTACTCAGCGCAGTCTCCTATATACAGACTCAGGAGCACACAGATATACTGGTGTCACATATCACATTACTCAGCGCAGTCTCCCATATACAGACTCAGGAGCACAGATATACAGGTGTCACATATCACATTACTCAGCGCAGTCTCCCATATACAGACTCAGGAGCACACAGATATACAAGTGTCACATATCACATTACTCAGCACAGTCTCCCATATACAGACTCAGGAGCACACAGATATACTGGTGTCACATATCACATTACTCAGCGCAGTCTCCCATATACAGACTCAGGAGCACACAGATATACAAGTGTCACATATCACATTACTCAGCACAGTCTCCCATATACAGACTCAGGAGCACACAGATATACTGGTGTCACATATCACATTACTCAGCACAGTCTCCCATATACAGACTCAGGAGCACACAGATATACTGGTGTCACATATCACATTACTCAGCGCAGTCTCCCATATACAGACTCAGGAGCACAGATATACAGGTGTCACATATCACATTACTCAGCGCAGTCTCCCATATACAGACTCAGGAGCACACAGATATACAGGTGTCACATATCACATTACTCAGCACAGTGTCCCATATACAGACTCAGGAGCACACAGATATACAGGTGTCACATATCACATTAATCAGCGCTGTCTCCCATATACAGACTCAGGAGCACACAGATATACAGGTGTCACATATCACATTACTCAGCGCAGTCTCCCATATACAGACTCAGGAGCACACAGATATACAAGTGTCACATATCACATTACTCAGCACAGTCTCCCATATACAGACTCAGGAGCACACAGATATACTGGTGTCACATATCACATTACTCAGCACAGTCTCCCATATACAGACTCAGGAGCACACAGATATACTGGTGTCACATATCACATTACTCAGCGCAGTCTCCCATATACAGACTCAGGAGCACAGATATACAGGTGTCACATATCACATTAATCAGCGCTGTCTCCCATATACAGACTCAGGAGCACACAGATATACAGGTGTCACATATCACATTACTCAGCGCAGTCTCCCATATACAGACTCAGGAGCACACAGATATACAGGTGTCACATATCACATTAATCAGCGCTGTCTCCCATATACAGACTCAGGAGCACACAGATATACAGGTGTCACATATCACATTACTCAGCGCAGTCTCCCATATACAGACTCAGGAGCACACAGATATACAAGTGTCACATATCACATTACTCAGCACAGTGTCCCATATACAGACTCAGGAGCACAGATATACAGGTGTCACATATCACATTACTCAGCACAGTCTCCCATATACAGACTCAGGAGCACACAGATATACAAGTGTCACATATCACATTACTCAGCACAGTGTCCCATATACAGACTCAGGAGCACACAGATATACAGGTGTCACATATCACATTACTCAGCAGTCTCCCATATACAGACTCAGGAGCACACAGATATACAGGTGTCACATATCACATTACTCAGCGCAGTCTCCCATATACAGACTCAGGAGCACACAGATATACAAGTGTCACATATCACATTACTCAGCACAGTGTCCCATATACAGACTCAGGAGCACACAGATATACAGGTGTCACATATCACATTAATCAGCGCTGTCTCCCATATACAGACTCAGGAGCACACAGATATACAGGTGTCACATATCACATTACTCAGCGCAGTCTCCCATATACAGACTCAGGAGCACACAGATATACAAGTGTCACATATCACATTACTCAGCACAGTCTCCCATATACAGACTCAGGAGCACACAGATATACTGGTGTCACATATCACATTACTCAGCACAGTCTCCCATATACAGACTCAGGAGCACACAGATATACTGGTGTCACATATCACATTACTCAGCGCAGTCTCCCATATACAGACTCAGGAGCACAGATATACAGGTGTCACATATCACATTAATCAGCGCTGTCTCCCATATACAGACTCAGGAGCACACAGATATACAGGTGTCACATATCACATTACTCAGCGCAGTCTCCCATATACAGACTCAGGAGCACACAGATATACAGGTGTCACATATCACATTAATCAGCGCTGTCTCCCATATACAGACTCAGGAGCACACAGATATACAGGTGTCACATATCACATTACTCAGCGCAGTCTCCCATATACAGACTCAGGAGCACACAGATATACAAGTGTCACATATCACATTACTCAGCACAGTGTCCCATATACAGACTCAGGAGCACAGATATACAGGTGTCACATATCACATTACTCAGCACAGTCTCCCATATACAGACTCAGGAGCACACAGATATACAAGTGTCACATATCACATTACTCAGCACAGTGTCCCATATACAGACTCAGGAGCACACAGATATACAGGTGTCACATATCACATTACTCAGCAGTCTCCCATATACAGACTCAGGAGCACACAGATATACAGGTGTCACATATCACATTACTCAGCGCAGTCTCCCATATACAGACTCAGGAGCACACAGATATACAAGTGTCACATATCACATTACTCAGCACAGTCTCCCATATACAGACTCAGGAGCACACAGATATACAGGTGTCACATATCACATTACTCAGCACAGTCTCCCATATACAGACTCAGGAGCACACAGATATACAGGTGTCACATATCACATTACTCAGCGCAGTGTCCCATATACAGATTCAGGAGCACACAGATATACAGGTGTCACATATCACATTACTCAGCGCTGTCTCCCATATACAGACTCAGGAGCACACAGATATACAGGTGTCACATATCACATTACTCAGCGCTGTCTCCCATATACAGACTCAGGAGCACACAGATATACAGGTGTCACATATCACATTAATCAGCGATGTCTCCCATATACAGACTCAGGAGCACACAGATATACAGGTGTCACATATCACATTACTCAGCGCTGTCTCCCATATACAGACTCAGGAGCACACAGATATACAGGTGTCACATATCACATTAATCAGCGATGTCTCCCATATACAGACTCAGGAGCACACAGATATACAAGTGTCACATATCACATTACTCAGCACAGTGTCCCATATACAGACTCAGGAGCACACAGATATACAGGTGTCACATATCACATTAATCAGCGCTGTCTCCCATATACAGACTCAGGAGCACACAGATATACAAGTGTCACATATCACATTACTCAGCACAGTCTCCCATATACAGACTCAGGAGCACACAGATATACAGGTGTCACATATCACATTACTCAGCACAGTCTCCCATATACAGACTCAGGAGCACACAGATATACAGGTGTCACATATCACATTACTCAGCGCAGTGTCCCATATACAGATTCAGGAGCACACAGATATACAGGTGTCACATATCACATTACTCAGCGCTGTCTCCCATATACAGACTCAGGAGCACACAGATATACAGGTGTCACATATCACATTACTCAGCGCTGTCTCCCATATACAGACTCAGGAGCACACAGATATACAGGTGTCACATATCACATTAATCAGCGATGTCTCCCATATACAGACTCAGGAGCACACAGATATACAGGTGTCACATATCACATTACTCAGCGCTGTCTCCCATATACAGACTCAGGAGCACACAGATATACAGGTGTCACATATCACATTAATCAGCGATGTCTCCCATATACAGACTCAGGAGCACACAGATATACAAGTGTCACATATCACATTACTCAGCACAGTGTCCCATATACAGACTCAGGAGCACACAGATATACAGGTGTCACATATCACATTAATCAGCGCTGTCTCCCATATACAGACTCAGGAGCACACAGATATACAGGTGTCACATATCACATTACTCAGCGCAGTCTCCCATATACAGACTCAGGAGCACACAGATATACAAGTGTCACATATCACATTACTCAGCACAGTCTCCCATATACAGACTCAGGAGCACACAGATATACTGGTGTCACATATCACATTACTCAGCACAGTCTCCCATATACAGACTCAGGAGCACACAGATATACTGGTGTCACATATCACATTACTCAGCGCAGTCTCCCATATACAGACTCAGGAGCACAGATATACAGGTGTCACATATCACATTAATCAGCGCTGTCTCCCATATACAGACTCAGGAGCACACAGATATACAGGTGTCACATATCACATTACTCAGCGCAGTCTCCCATATACAGACTCAGGAGCACACAGATATACAAGTGTCACATATCACATTACTCAGCACAGTGTCCCATATACAGACTCAGGAGCACACAGATATACAGGTGTCACATATCACATTAATCAGCGCTGTCTCCCATATACAGACTCAGGAGCACACAGATATACAGGTGTCACATATCACATTACTCAGCGCAGTCTCCCATATACAGACTCAGGAGCACACAGATATACAAGTGTCACATATCACATTACTCAGCACAGTGTCCCATATACAGACTCAGGAGCACAGATATACAGGTGTCACATATCACATTACTCAGCACAGTCTCCCATATACAGACTCAGGAGCACACAGATATACAAGTGTCACATATCACATTACTCAGCACAGTGTCCCATATACAGACTCAGGAGCACAGATATACAGGTGTCACATATCACATTACTCAGCACAGTCTCCCATATACAGACTCAGGAGCACACAGATATACAGGTGTCACATATCACATTACTCAGCACAGTCTCCCATATACAGACTCAGGAGCACACAGATATACAGGTGTCACATATCACATTACTCAGCGCAGTGTCCCATATACAGATTCAGGAGCACACAGATATACAGGTGTCACATAGCACATTACTCAGCGCTGTCTCCCATATACAGACTCAGGAGCACACAGATATACAGGTGTCACATATCACATTACTCAGCGCTGTCTCCCATATACAGACTCAGGAGCACACAGATATACAGGTGTCACATATCACATTACTCAGCACAATCTCCCATATACAGACTCAGGAGCACACAGATATACAGGTGTCACATATCACATTACTCAGCGCAGTCTCCCATATACAGACTCAGGAGCACACAGATATACAGGTGTCACATATCACATTACTCAGCGCAGTCTCCCATATACAGACTCAGGAGCACACAGATATACAGGTGTCACATATCACATTACTCAGCGCAGTCTCCCATATACAGACTCAGGAGCACACAGATATACAAGTGTCACATATCACATTACTCAGCACAGTCTCCCATATACAGACTCAGGAGCACACAGATATACTGGTGTCACATATCACATTACTCAGCGCAGTCTCCCATATACAGACTCAGGAGCACAGATATACAGGTGTCACATATCACATTAATCAGCGCTGTCTCCCATATACAGACTCAGGAGCACACAGATATACAGGTGTCACATATCACATTACTCAGCGCAGTCTCCCATATACAGACTCAGGAGCACACAGATATACAGGTGTCACATATCACATTAATCAGCGCTGTCTCCCATATACAGACTCAGGAGCACACAGATATACAGGTGTCACATATCACATTACTCAGCGCAGTCTCCCATATACAGACTCAGGAGCACACAGATATACAAGTGTCACATATCACATTACTCAGCACAGTGTCCCATATACAGACTCAGGAGCACAGATATACAGGTGTCACATATCACATTACTCAGCACAGTCTCCCATATACAGACTCAGGAGCACACAGATATACAAGTGTCACATATCACATTACTCAGCACAGTGTCCCATATACAGACTCAGGAGCACACAGATATACAGGTGTCACATATCACATTACTCAGCAGTCTCCCATATACAGACTCAGGAGCACACAGATATACAGGTGTCACATATCACATTACTCAGCGCAGTCTCCCATATACAGACTCAGGAGCACACAGATATACAAGTGTCACATATCACATTACTCAGCACAGTGTCCCATATACAGACTCAGGAGCACACAGATATACAGGTGTCACATATCACATTAATCAGCGCTGTCTCCCATATACAGACTCAGGAGCACACAGATATACAGGTGTCACATATCACATTACTCAGCGCAGTCTCCCATATACAGACTCAGGAGCACACAGATATACAAGTGTCACATATCACATTACTCAGCACAGTCTCCCATATACAGACTCAGGAGCACACAGATATACTGGTGTCACATATCACATTACTCAGCACAGTCTCCCATATACAGACTCAGGAGCACACAGATATACTGGTGTCACATATCACATTACTCAGCGCAGTCTCCCATATACAGACTCAGGAGCACAGATATACAGGTGTCACATATCACATTAATCAGCGCTGTCTCCCATATACAGACTCAGGAGCACACAGATATACAGGTGTCACATATCACATTACTCAGCGCAGTCTCCCATATACAGACTCAGGAGCACACAGATATACAGGTGTCACATATCACATTAATCAGCGCTGTCTCCCATATACAGACTCAGGAGCACACAGATATACAGGTGTCACATATCACATTACTCAGCGCAGTCTCCCATATACAGACTCAGGAGCACACAGATATACAAGTGTCACATATCACATTACTCAGCACAGTGTCCCATATACAGACTCAGGAGCACAGATATACAGGTGTCACATATCACATTACTCAGCACAGTCTCCCATATACAGACTCAGGAGCACACAGATATACAAGTGTCACATATCACATTACTCAGCACAGTGTCCCATATACAGACTCAGGAGCACACAGATATACAGGTGTCACATATCACATTACTCAGCAGTCTCCCATATACAGACTCAGGAGCACACAGATATACAGGTGTCACATATCACATTACTCAGCGCAGTCTCCCATATACAGACTCAGGAGCACACAGATATACAAGTGTCACATATCACATTACTCAGCACAGTCTCCCATATACAGACTCAGGAGCACACAGATATACAGGTGTCACATATCACATTACTCAGCACAGTCTCCCATATACAGACTCAGGAGCACACAGATATACAGGTGTCACATATCACATTACTCAGCGCAGTGTCCCATATACAGATTCAGGAGCACACAGATATACAGGTGTCACATATCACATTACTCAGCGCTGTCTCCCATATACAGACTCAGGAGCACACAGATATACAGGTGTCACATATCACATTACTCAGCGCTGTCTCCCATATACAGACTCAGGAGCACACAGATATACAGGTGTCACATATCACATTAATCAGCGATGTCTCCCATATACAGACTCAGGAGCACACAGATATACAGGTGTCACATATCACATTACTCAGCGCTGTCTCCCATATACAGACTCAGGAGCACACAGATATACAGGTGTCACATATCACATTAATCAGCGATGTCTCCCATATACAGACTCAGGAGCACACAGATATACAAGTGTCACATATCACATTACTCAGCACAGTGTCCCATATACAGACTCAGGAGCACACAGATATACAGGTGTCACATATCACATTAATCAGCGCTGTCTCCCATATACAGACTCAGGAGCACACAGATATACAAGTGTCACATATCACATTACTCAGCACAGTCTCCCATATACAGACTCAGGAGCACACAGATATACAGGTGTCACATATCACATTACTCAGCACAGTCTCCCATATACAGACTCAGGAGCACACAGATATACAGGTGTCACATATCACATTACTCAGCGCAGTGTCCCATATACAGATTCAGGAGCACACAGATATACAGGTGTCACATATCACATTACTCAGCGCTGTCTCCCATATACAGACTCAGGAGCACACAGATATACAGGTGTCACATATCACATTACTCAGCGCTGTCTCCCATATACAGACTCAGGAGCACACAGATATACAGGTGTCACATATCACATTAATCAGCGATGTCTCCCATATACAGACTCAGGAGCACACAGATATACAGGTGTCACATATCACATTACTCAGCGCTGTCTCCCATATACAGACTCAGGAGCACACAGATATACAGGTGTCACATATCACATTAATCAGCGATGTCTCCCATATACAGACTCAGGAGCACACAGATATACAAGTGTCACATATCACATTACTCAGCACAGTGTCCCATATACAGACTCAGGAGCACACAGATATACAGGTGTCACATATCACATTAATCAGCGCTGTCTCCCATATACAGACTCAGGAGCACACAGATATACAGGTGTCACATATCACATTACTCAGCGCAGTCTCCCATATACAGACTCAGGAGCACACAGATATACAAGTGTCACATATCACATTACTCAGCACAGTCTCCCATATACAGACTCAGGAGCACACAGATATACTGGTGTCATATATCACATTACTCAGCACAGTCTCCCATATACAGACTCAGGAGCACACAGATATACTGGTGTCACATATCACATTACTCAGCGCAGTCTCCCATATACAGACTCAGGAGCACAGATATACAGGTGTCACATATCACATTAATCAGCGCTGTCTCCCATATACAGACTCAGGAGCACACAGATATACAGGTGTCACATATCACATTACTCAGCGCAGTCTCCCATATACAGACTCAGGAGCACACAGATATACAAGTGTCACATATCACATTACTCAGCACAGTGTCCCATATACAGACTCAGGAGCACACAGATATACAGGTGTCACATATCACATTAATCAGCGCTGTCTCCCATATACAGACTCAGGAGCACACAGATATACAGGTGTCACATATCACATTACTCAGCGCAGTCTCCCATATACAGACTCAGGAGCACACAGATATACAAGTGTCACATATCACATTACTCAGCACAGTGTCCCATATACAGACTCAGGAGCACAGATATACAGGTGTCACATATCACATTACTCAGCACAGTCTCCCATATACAGACTCAGGAGCACACAGATATACAAGTGTCACATATCACATTACTCAGCACAGTGTCCCATATACAGACTCAGGAGCACAGATATACAGGTGTCACATATCACATTACTCAGCACAGTCTCCCATATACAGACTCAGGAGCACACAGATATACAGGTGTCACATATCACATTACTCAGCACAGTCTCCCATATACAGACTCAGGAGCACACAGATATACAGGTGTCACATATCACATTACTCAGCGCAGTGTCCCATATACAGATTCAGGAGCACACAGATATACAGGTGTCACATAGCACATTACTCAGCGCTGTCTCCCATATACAGACTCAGGAGCACACAGATATACAGGTGTCACATATCACATTACTCAGCGCTGTCTCCCATATACAGACTCAGGAGCACACAGATATACAGGTGTCACATATCACATTACTCAGCACAATCTCCCATATACAGACTCAGGAGCACACAGATATACAGGTGTCACATATCACATTACTCAGCGCAGTCTCCCATATACAGACTCAGGAGCACACAGATATACAGGTGTCACATATCACATTACTCAGCGCAGTCTCCCATATACAGACTCAGGAGCACACAGATATACAGGTGTCACATATCACATTACTCAGCGCAGTCTCCCATATACAGACTCAGGAGCACACAGATATACAGGTGTCACATATCACATTACTCAGCGCAGTCTCCCATATACAGACTCAGGAGCACACAGATATACAGGTGTCACATATCACATTACTCAGCGCAGTCTCCCATATACAGACTCAGGAGCACACAGATATACAGGTGTCACATATCACATTACTCAGCGCAGTCTCCCATATACAGACTCAGGAGCACACAGATATACAGGTGTCACATATCACATTACTCAGCGCAGTCTCCCATATACAGACTCAGGAGCACACAGATATACAGGTGTCACATATCACATTACTCAGCGCAGTCTCCCATATACAGACTCAGGAGCACACAGATATACAGGTGTCACATATCACATTGCTCAGCGCTGTCTCCCATATACAGACTCAGGAGCTCACAGGTATACAGGTGTCACATATCACATTACTCAGCACTGTCTCCCATATACAGACTCAGGAGCACACAGATATACAGGTGTCACATATCACATTACTCAGCGCAGTCTCCCATATACAGACTCAGGAGCACACAGATATACAGGTGTCACATATCACATATCACATTACTCAGCGCAGTCTCCCATATACAGCCTCAGGAGCACACAGATATACAGGTGTCACATATCACGTTACTCAGCGCAGTCTCCCATATACAGACTCAGGAGCACACAGATATACAGGTGTCACATATCACGTTACTCAGCGCAGTCTCCCATATACAGACTCAGGAGCACACAGATATACAGGTGTCACATATCACATTACTCAGCGCAGTCTCCCATATACAGACTCAGGAGCACACAGATATACAGGTGTCACATATCACATTACTCAGCGCAGTCTCCTATATACAGATACAGGAGCACACAGATATACAGGTGTCACATATAACATTACTCAGCGCAGTCTACTATATACAGATACAGGAGCACACAGATATACAGGTGTAACATTTCACATTACTCTGCACAGTCTCCCACAGACTCAGGAGCACACAGATATACAGGTGTCACATAGCAGTCTCCCATATACAGACTCAGGAGCACACATATATACAGGTGTCACATATCACATTACTCAGCGCAGTCTCCCATATACAGATCAGGAGCACACAGATATACAGGTGTCACATATCACATTACTCAGCGCAGTCTCCCATATACAGACTCAAGAGCACACAGATATACAGGTGTCACATATCACATTACTCAGCGCAGTCTCCCATATACAGACTCAGGAGCACACAGATATACAGGTGTCACACATCACATTACTCAGCGCAGTCTCCCATATACAGACTCAGGAGCACACAGATATACAGGTGTCACATGTCACATTACTCAGCACAGTCTCCATATACAGACTCAGGAGCACACAGATATACAGGTGTCACATATCACATTACTCAGCGCAGTCTCCCATTTACAGACTGAGGAACACAGATATACAGGTGTCACATATCATATTACTCAGCAGAGTCTCCCATAGACAGACTCAGGAGCACACAGATATACAGGTGTCACATATCACATTACTCAGCGCAGTCTCCCATATACAGACTCAGGAGCACACAGATATACAGGTGTCACATATCACATTACTCAGCACAGTCTCCCATATACAGACTCAGGAGCATACAGATATACAGGTGTCGCACATCACATTACTCAGCGCAATCTCCCATGTACAGACTCAGGAGCACATAGATATACAGGTGTCGCACATCACATTACTCAGCGCAGTCTCCCATGTACAGACTCAGGAGCACACAGATATACAGGTGTCGCACATCACATTACTCAGCGCAGTCTCCCATGTACAGACTCAGGAGCACACAGATATACAGGTGTCGCACATCACATTACTCAGCGCAGTCTCCCATGTACAGACTCAGGAGCACACAGATATACAGGTGTCGCACATCACATTACTCAGTGCAGTCTCCCATGTACAGACTCAGGAGCACACAGATATACAGGTGTCGCACATCACATTACTCGGCGCAATCTCCCATGTACAGACTCAGGAGCACACAGATATACAGGTGTCGCACATCACATTACTCGGCGCAGTCTCCCATGTACAGACTCAGGAGCACACAGACATACAGGTGTCGCACATCACATTACTCGGCGCAGTCTCCCATGTACAGACTCAGGAGCACACAGACATACAGGTGTCGCACATCACATTACTCGGCGCAGTCTCCCATGTACAGACTTAGGAGCACACAGACATACAGGTGTCGCACATCACATTTCTCGGCGCAGCCGCCCATGTACAGACTCAGGAGCACACAGATATACAGGTGTCGCACATCACATTTCTCGGCGCAGTCGCCCATGTACAGACTCAGGAGCACACAGATATACAGGTGTCGCACATCACATTACTCGGCGCAGTCTCCCATGTACAGACTCAGGAGCACACAGATATACAGGTGTCGCACATCACATTACTCGGCGCAGTCTCCCATGTACAGACTCAGGAGCACACAGATATACAGGTGTCGCACATCACATTACTCAGCGCAGTCTCCCATGTACAGACTCAGGAGCACACAGATATACAGGTGTCGCACATCACATTACTCAGCGCAGTCTCCCATGTACAGACTCAGGAGCACACAGATAGACAGGTGTCGCACATCACATTACTCAGCGCAGTCTCCCATGTACAGACTCAGGAGCACACAGATATACAGGTGTCGCACATCACATTACTCAGCGCAGTCTCCCATATACAGACTCAGGAGCACACAGATATACAGGTGTCGCACTGCACATTACTCAGCGCAGTCTCCCATATACAGACTCAGGAGCACACAGATATACAGGTGTCACATATCACATTACTCAGCGCAGTCTCCCATATACAGACTCAGGAACACACAGATATACAGGTGTCACATATCACATTACTCAGCGCAGTCTCCCATTTACAGACTGAGGAACACAGATATACAGGTGTCACATATCATATTACTCAGCAGAGTCTCCCATAGACAGACTCAGGAGCACACAGATATACAGGTGTCACATATCACATTACTCAGCGCAGTCTCCCATAAACAGACTCAGGAGCACACAGATATACAGGTGTCACATATCACATTACTCTGCCCAGTCTCCTATATACAGACTCAGGAGCACACAGATATACAGGTGTCACATATCACATTACTCAGCGCAGTCTCCCATATACAGACTCAGGAGCACACAGATATACAGGTGTCACATATCACATTAATCAGCACAGTCTCCCATATACAGACTCAGGAGCATACAGATATACAGGTGTCGCACATCACATTACTCAGCGCAATCTCCCATGTACAGACTCAGGAGCACATAGATATACAGGTGTCGCACATCACATTACTCAGCGCAGTCTCCCATGTACAGACTCAGGAGCACACAGATATACAGGTGTCGCACATCACATTACTCAGCGCAGTCTCCCATGTACAGACTCAGGAGCACACAGATATAGGTGTCGCACATCACATTACTCGGCGCAGTCTCCCATGTACAGACTCAGGAGCACACAGACATACAGGTGTCGCACATCACATTACTCGGCGCAGTCTCCCATGTACAGACTCAGGAGCACACAGACATACAGGTGTCGCACATCACATTACTCGGCGCAGTCTCCCATGTACAGACTCAGGAGCACACAGACATACAGGTGTCGCACATCACATTACTCGGCGCAGTCTCCCATGTACAGACTCAGGAGCACACAGACATACAGGTGTCGCACATCACATTACTCGGCGCAGTCTCCCATGTACAGACTTAGGAGCACACAGACATACAGGTGTCGCACATCACATTTCTCGGCGCAGTCGCCCATGTACAGACTCAGGAGCACACAGATATACAGGTGTCGCACATCACATTTCTCGGCGCAGTCGCCCATGTACAGACTCAGGAGCACACAGATATACAGGTGTCGCACATCACATTACTCGGCGCAGTCTCCCATGTACAGACTCAGGAGCACACAGATATACAGGTGTCGCACATCACATTACTCGGCGCAGTCTCCCATGTACAGACTCAGGAGCACACAGATATACAGGTGTCGCACATCACATTACTCGGCGCAGTCTCCCATGTACAGACTCAGGAGCACACAGATATACAGGTGTCGCACATCACATTACTCAGCGCAGTCTCCCATGTACAGACTCAGGAGCACACAGATATACAGGTGTCGCACATCACATTACTCAGCGCAGTCTCCCATGTACAGACTCAGGAGCACACAGATAGACAGGTGTCGCACATCACATTACTCAGCGCAGTCTCCCATGTACAGACTCAGGAGCACACAGATATACAGGTGTCGCACATCACATTACTCAGCGCAGTCTCCCATATACAGACTCAGGAGCACACAGATATACAGGTGTCGCACTGCACATTACTCAGCGCAGTCTCCCATATACAGACTCAGGAGCACACAGATATACAGGTGTCACATATCACATTACTCAGCGCAGTCTCCCATATACAGACTCAGGAACACACAGATATACAGGTGTCACATATCACATTACTCAGCGCAGTCTCCTATATACAGACTCAGGAGCACACAGATATACAGGTGTCACATATCATATTACTCAGCGCAGTCTCCTGGTGCGTCTTAGTCGTATCGCATTGCAACTTAGATGCATTTTCGGAGTTTGACAAAAAGACACCCGACGCTAACAGAGCAGTACGGGACCGGGCAGCTCACTCACGCCAGGGAAGTCACGCTGCGTGGCGTATTGAGGCTAGATATTTGAGGGCACATCTGCATGTTGGGATGTGGTCATAATAGCGACAGTCGGTTTGCTGGCGATTAGAATGCCAGCGCTGATATCCCGACACCTGCCAGAATCCTGCCACTGGCAGGTAAGTAGTGGGGTTAGGGGGTGTGTTAGGCACTGGAGGGGAGGGTTAGGTTTTGGCTTGCTTGGGGGTTGGTTTAGATTTAGGCAGCGGGGAGGGTTAGGATACTGACCAACAGGTGTCGGTATCCTAACACTGTAGGGATTCTGATCACCGGGATCCCGTACCCAACATTGTGTTGCTATAATACACAGTGCTTTTTGTCGGCAGTGTCCTGCTTTGTGTTTGTATGAGGGAGCTGTTGTGTTTGTGTGCTGAGTGTATAGGAGAATTCAATTGAATGCAATGATGTATAATGCCAGGTATGAGGACCTCATTCAGAGTCGGTCGCGAGCGCCGGTGCGCACGCGCAGCGGCCGCACTGCGCGTGCGTAAGCCCCGGAGCGACAGAGACACTCTTTCGCTCCGGAGCTCGTTACCAAAGGGGCGGCTGTCGATGTTGATCGACAGCTGCCCTCGTGTGGTAGGTGGGCCGGGAGGTGGTTTCCAAAACGGAGGCGTTCCTTTACGAATGCCTACTGTTTTGTGGGCGGCTGCACTGACCTCATCAGTGATGTCAGTGGGGAGCTTCCTGCTCCATCAGAGCAGAAAGCTCCCTGGGGCTTACGAGTGCCCAGACCCTACCCTAGGGTCTGGTCGTAAGCCCCGATGGTCGCGATGGTGATCACCATCGCGACCATCAACCTGGTTGGTCGTTAAGCTGTGGGTGGTAACAGCTTACCGAACGACAAGGAGGCGGGCGTTCAGGATGCAAGCGGCCGCCCTGATTCTGTGCGACCGCTTGCATCTAATGACCGCCTCTGAATGAGGTGCTGAGTGCCCGGCGCTATTCAGTTGGTCGTGCTGTAAACCCGTGACTATAGGATTCCTGCACCCTCCTGATGTGCCGACAGAATTCCGACTAAACTAGTGCCACGATGCAGGTTGCGGGCTTACTGCTAACCGCATCGCTCCCCGCCACTGAAGTCAGAAAATTCTGTTTACCGTGACTAAACCCCTGGCAATATGTACTGTCAAGTGCACCTCCCAAATTAAGTGCCGGGCGCCTTGAGGACAATCGTATAGCGCTATTCAACATCGCATTCAATTGAATTCCCTTTTTTATGAGTGGAATTCAATTGTTTCCAGCCCCCATCGCGCCTGACGGAGCTATTCAATTGTTGCGCCTGTCGGGCGAGATCAGCTGCCAGCGCTCCATTTCAGCTCACAGCCCTAGAGGAAATCGTCGAAAAGTGACCTGTTCGGGCGCCCCAAACGGCACTTTCCGCGGTCGTGCCCAGCACTTTGGTCGGGGTTAGCCGATTTACACGGCTAAACCCTACCACTTTGGGCGCGATCAGCGCGAAAAGCTGGAACAATTGAATAGCGGCCCGCGATCTCCCGTCACTTTAGACGAGAGATCCGGGCCGCGAAAACAATTGAATACTGCCCAATGTGTTGCACATTTGGGTGATTTGTGAAAGGGATGAGGCAACGCTTACGTTCTGATCTTGGAACGCAGTTCCCTGTTAGTGCGACACACGCTTGCGTCCCGTGGCAGATCGCCTGCTGACTGCTCACGCCGATGCCAGGTCTGAAACGTTCCTGAAAAGTTACATGGTTGCCAACATCTTGCAGTAACGTCCAGAACGATTTTGCTGCGGAACGATTTGTATTTAAGCCTTGGGCGCTGCTAATGGACTTTGTTGCACTACAGTTCCTATACTGACCTGTTTAGGGGACTTACTAAGGCCTTTTTGTTTAAATTCTGCATAAGGAAAAATGCATTTGAGGTGCATAATAGAAGCATTGTACTGTTACAGAAATGTGCAAGGTCAGATGTTCAAAAGGAGGGATTCTCCCTGGAAACGGTGGGACAGCTGGCAACTATAGGTTGTCTCAGAGAATGCTGAGGATTATGGGGTTGCATTGATCACCGTAGAAGCCGAAGCAATGGCCAACCTAGTACATGTATCGGACGCATTGTGCTCGCTCCATGGCTGTGATTGGCTTAAGCAGTTGGGGGGGTTATAACCCTGCTGGAGCATACCCTGAAGCTGTTGACAGCAATAAGAAGTACTTAGACCTGTATCTAGGAGATTCTTTGAGCTATTGGTGAAGAGATCTCCTCATTCTGAACAATGTTTTTCCTTCGGTCTGGTTCCTGTGTAAACCTTTTCCTCGGCCGTGTTTAGACACGTCGCCTACCATTGTACAAAGGGAATATGGCGTATAGTATAACACGCGCCAAGGAGTTTGCGCACGTCTTCCCGACAAGCTGCACGGCTCACGTAAAACGGAGAAAGCCCATTTTATAAGTAAGAACTGGAGCTGTCCAGTATCCCACGGGTTAAAGCTGAGAACCTCTTGCTCTATAGAATCGTGCCCTCTTTCTGTGTGAGGCCTGGAGCTGAGCAGGAACTGACCCTGGAACCTGCTGAGATGTTCTTCTGACTAAAAATAAACACAGCCTTTCATAGCATTCCTCAGAAAGCCTCCTCTCTGGATTAACGCCTTCACTGCCAGGCCAGGGGCTTGCTCTGCGGCCGTCCTGCACAGTTGTGGGCCTTGATTGGATGCTTGCTGGGGAGACACGGGCTGTGGCCTGCACTTTGGTGTAATGCTGTGATTTTAGACACCTAGAGAGACCAATAGATGAATAAAACTCCTAATACTTGTTTTCTGAGCTGCCAGAAGTCAGTTTGGTGTTGTGGGAAGAGGTAAATGAGCGGGTAAATCCCAATCTGGCCAATGGAGGTCCGTTACGCAGTGCATTTCGTCTTTCTTCCCGCCGCGCGCCTCGCTTTCCACCGAGGTGTAAGATGGCAACGTTTGCTCAGGCAGAGGGGAGCAGCTGGGGCGGAGGGGGGGGGGGACATTCTTAGTAAAGAACTAACAATCTCCAGAGGGGCTCTGTACAAAATGTGCATCGCGTCTTTATGAAGCAGGATTACAGAAGTGCGATAAAGGGTTGAAGAGGGAGCATTTGTAGGGGTCTCGCCAGCATGGAGGGGTGCACAGGCCTTGAATTTAGCGCCAGCTTATACATAACGGACAGGCTATACTGACGCTAGGACGGGTGTTGTACACTGAGTAATGTAATAAACCGCTTCCAAGACACAAAAGTGATATGCAATTGTAACAAACCGATGTCCTCTGACACTCCTGAGTCATAAATAGGATTAAACATCGCAGTATTTCAAGTGGGGAAAAAACCCCCATTGAAGTTGATGTAAGAGGCGGATTAATGAAATGAAGTTACTAAAAGAGGCGGAGTTAGTGAATTGAAGTTGATGTAAGAGGCGGAGTTAATGAAATGAAGTTGATGTAAGAGGTGGAGTTAATGAATTGAAGTTAATGAAAGAGGCGGAGTTAATGAGACTTGAAGTTAATGATAGTTAATGCAGAGGTGAATATATTGGGATCGGTATGATTTACTGCCGGACGCATGTCCGGTGGTTCAAATCCCGACACCGGAAGACCGATCCCAACTGCGCTAAAGGTAAGTACTAACTAACTTAACCCCTCCCCCTAACCCTCCTTCAGGAGTGCCTAACCATAACCCCCCTCTAAGTGCCTAAACCTAACCACCCCCTTACCCGCTGCTTAAACCTATCCCTAACCTCCCCCCGGGGGTGCCTAACCCTAACCTCCCCCTTCCCCTAGCCTAACCCTAACCTCCCCCCGGGGGGTGCCTAACCTTAACCTCCCTTCCTAGTGCCTAACCATAACCCCCCTCTAAGTGCCTAAACCTAACCCCCCCTTCCCCGCTGCCTAAACCTAACCCTCCCGGTCGGGTCCCTAACCTCCCCCCTGGGGGTGCCAAACCCCCCCTTCCCCTAGCCTGACCCTAAGTCCCCCCTGGGAGCCCGTTTGCAAACGTATCTTGTGCACCAGAGGCTATGCAGTCAGGATGCCGACGGTCTAATGACAAGGGTCTAATGACAGGCGTCGAAATCCTGACACCTGTAATTTTACCTACGCCGGGAGCCCGATGCCCGGCATCCTGATCGAAGGTAAGCCGGGCGCGGACAGCCGCGCGGGGGGGGGGGGGAGGGTTAGGTTAGGTTAGGGTTAGGCTAGGGGAAGGGGGAGGTTAGGGTTAGGCACTCCCCGGGGGGAGGTTAGGTTTAGGCAGCGGGGAAGGGGGGGGTTAGGGTTATGCACTAGGGAGGGAGGTTAGGGTTAGGCACCCCTAAAGGAGGGTTAGGGGGAGGGGTTAGGTTAGTACTTACCTTTAGCGCAGTCGGGATCTTCACTGGTGCCGGTCTACCGATCTTGCACCAAAGATGTGTACAGCTCGGTGTATTGGCTGATATATGCATGGGCAGCACGGTGTGTGTAATGGTTAGCATTGCTGCCTCACAGCACTACAGATTGGAGCGGTCTGTCTGCAGAGATGTGTACAGCTCGGTGTATTGGCTGATATATGCATGGGCAGCATGGTGTGTGTAATGGTTAGTATTGCTGTCTCACAGCACTACAGATTGGTGTGCTCTGTCTGCAGAGATGTGTACAGCTCGGTGTATTGGCTGATATATGCATGGGCAGCACGGTGTGTGTAATGGTGAGCATTGCTGCCTCACAGCACTACAGATTGGAGCGCTCTGTCTGCAGAGATGTGTACAGCTCGGTGTATTGGCTGATATATGCCTATACATGAGCAAAACGGTTGGTGTAATGGTTATAGCATTACCACCATGGCACTAACTAAATGTGTGGAGTTTGTATATTCTCCCCAGGCTTGCGTGGGTTTCCTCTGGGAACTCTGGTTTCCTCCCACACTCCAAAAATATAGTGTTAGGTTAATTGGCTCCAAACAAAAATTAACCCTACTGTATGTGTGTGTGTGTGATAGGGAATATAGATTGTAAGCTCCACTGGGGCAGGGACAGATGTGAATGGACAAATATTCTCTTTAAAAGCGCTGCGGAATATGTGTGCGCTATATAAATAACTGGTAATAAATAATAATAAAGCGCTATATAAATAACTGGTAATAAATAATAATAAAGCGCTATATAAATAACTGGTAATAAATAATAATAAAGCGCTATATAAATAACTGGTAATAATAATAAAGCGCTATATAAATAACTGGTAATAAATAATAATAAAGCGCTATATAAATAACTGGTAATAATAATAAAGCGCTATAAAAATAACTGGTAATAAATAATAATAAAGCGCTATATAAATAACTGGTAATAATAAAGCGCTATATAAATAACTGGTAATAATAATAAAGTGCTATATAAATAACTGGTAATAAATAATAATAAAGCGCTATATAAATAACTGGTAATAATAAAGCGCTATATAAATAACTGGTAATAATAATAAAGCGCTATATAAATGGTAATAATAATAATAAAGCGCTATATAAATAACTGGTAATAATAATAATAAAGTGCTATATAAATAACTGGTAATAAATAATAATAAAGCGCTATATAAATAACTGGTAAATAATAATAAAGCGCTATATAAATAACTGGTAATAAATAATAATAAAGCGCTATATAAATAACTGGTAATAAATAATAATAAGCGCTATATAAATAACTGGTAATAATAATAATAAAGTGCTATATAAATAACTGGTAATAAATAATAATAAAGCGCTATATAAATAACTGGTAATAAATAATAATAAAGCGCTATATAAATAACTGGTAATAATAATAAAGCGCTATATAAATAACTGGTAATAAATAATAATAAAGCGCTATATAAATAACTGGTAATAATAAAAATAAAGTGCTATATAAATAACTGGTAATAAATAATAATAAAGTGCTATATAAATAACTGGTAATAATAATAAAGCGCTATATAAATAACTGGTAATAAATAATAATAAAGCGCTATATAAATAACTGGTAATAATAATAATAAAGCGCTATATAAATAACTGGTAATAAATAATAATAAAGCGCTATATAAATAACTGGTAATAATAATAAAGCGCTATATAAATAACTGGTAATAATAATAAAGCGCTATATAAATAACTGGTAATAATAATAATAAAGTGCTACAGTGTGTACGGGTGCGCAGTGAGCCGCTAATCGCTGTCTGATCAGAGCGTTTATCAGATTGGCGGAACTCATCGTTACAGTGTGTACGGGTGCGCAGCAAGCCGATAATCGCTGTCTGATCAGAGCGTTTCTCAGATTGGCGGCACTCATTGTTACAGCGTGTACCCGGCTTTAGGCTCTTTGGTGGCACTGTGCCCCTGACTGGTTTGTGGAGGGGCAGCAGTTAGTGCTGGCTGATAGGAGGGGTTGGGAGCAGCGAGGGTGAGCACAGGGCTGCTCTGTATATTGCGGAGCATGATCCTGGCAGTGAGGCAAAGGGCTGGAGAGTGGAGTTTATCCCTCTGTCTGCAGGAACACGTCCGTCTGTCTATGAGTCTCGTCTTATACTTTCTGTGGGGCATGGTTTCCATGTTGCACCTTGGCAGAGAGCGCTCAGTGGGCCTGGTTCAGAGATCTACGCGATGCTGATATATACGCAGTTGCGCGATTACCGGTAAACTGCGCATGCATCAAGGTACATTCGTGCCGCCACCCGCAGCGACTTTTTACTCGTGGTATGATTGACAGTCAGGGAGGTAACGGGAGTGGCGGCAGAGAACGCAGGCGTGAAAGTGACTTCGGCGTCTCAGTTCCCGCGCCCATTCCGTGTGACTATAGGGTCTCTCAGGACTGTGATAATGGATTGGTCTGCAACCGATGCTGCGTCATTGCAAATCCAAGTATATGCTTACAGAGATGCAGCATTGGACGCAGATCGTTCCATTATATATATCTGTGGGGGGGTCCTGAAAATGTGGGGTATATACATCTTGGGCTGGTCCTGCACAACCTGGGGTATATACATCTGGGGGGGGTCCTGCACAACCTGGGGTATATACATCTGGGAGGGTGATCCTGTACAACCTGGGGTATATACATCTGGGGGGGGGTCCTGCACAACCTGGGGTATATACATCTGGGGGGTGGTCGTGCACAACCTGGGGTATATACATCTGGGGGGTGGTCCTGTACAACCTGGGGTATATACATCTGGGGGGTGGTCCTGTACAACCTGGGGTATATACATCTGGGGGTGGTCCTGTACAACCTGGGGTATATACATCTGGGGGGGTCCTGCACAACCTGGGGTATATACATCTGGGGGGTGGTCCTGTACAACCTGGGGTATATACATCTGGGGGGTGGTCCTGCACAACCTGGGGTATATACATCTGGGGGGTGGTCCTGCACAACCTGGGGTATATACATCTGGGGGGTGGTCCTGCACAACCTGGGGTATATACATCTGGGGGGTGGTCCTGCACAACCTGGGGTATATACATCTGGGGGGTGGTCCTGCACAACCTGGGGTATATACATCTGGGGGGGTCCTGCACAACCTCTGGTATATACATCTGGGGGGGGTCCTGCACAACCTGGGGTATATACATCTGGGGGGTGGTCCTGTACAACCTGGGGTATATACATCTGGGGGGTGGTCCTGCACAACCTGGGGTATATACATCTGGGGTGGTCCTGCACAACCTGGGGTATATACATCTGGGGGGTGTCCTGCACAACCTCTGGTATATACATCTGGGGGGGGTCCTGCACAACCTGGGGTATATACATCTGGGGGGTGGTCCTGTACAACCTGGGGTACATACATCTGGGGGGTGGTCCTGTACAACCTGGGGTACATACATCTGGGGGGTGGTCCTGCACAACCTGGGGTATATACATCTGGGGGGTGGTCCTGCACAACCTGGGGTATATACATCTGGGGGGTGGTCCTGCACAACCTGGGGTATATACACCTGGGGGGCGGTCTGGACAGCATGGGGTACCCATATGCAGAAGTGTGCAGCACAGACCACTTCGTTAGCTGGCACCACATGAGCGGCACTGTGCCCATGCACAGGGAAAGCTGTTACAGAACATAGAAGAACATGATGTATGTAAGGTTCTGTGCTGGGTACAGTACAGTACAGAGGGACGCTCTTCACCAAAGGTTTTCATAGGCGTGTAAAGCGGGGGGGAATCTCATTTTCTATGGGATTTTCCATCCAGCTTACGTAGTGATCATTACTCTTCATTTAGATGATGCAAAGAAGTTTGTTTTGTTCCACACAGATGTGAATTTGCATTGAGCGCTCTCTGTGGCTGATTCCCCTGTCTGCACCTTGCTGCTCTCTCCTTATGGCCTCTCCCTCTCTCCACCGTCCCTTACAGTGTCTTACCCCCTCCTGATATTCACCTGTACACGGATAATACTGGTATTACTCTGGCTTCCAGTCTGTCTGTTACTGGGCCTCTGGTGCCCATGATTCTGGTATGGACGTTCTTACTGTCCCTCAGATTACACCCACCACCCTCACCGTCCTCTCCATCCCTCATACCCAATAACTTTCACTGTAAAATGTACAGGAAGAAAAAAATATATATATAAAATACCTTCCCTTCGTCTTATGACGGCAGAAAGTCTGGACGCAATCTATATTCATGGGGGGTTGTATTTATGTTAAAAATATGATGGGTACTGGAGCAGACTGATGGGAAGAGGGGCCTCATCTATATAAGAAAAGCTACAACATTCATTCCTGGAAGTGAGATGATTGAATCCCCATTAATGACTCCAGTTTGGAGTTTTGGGACTCTGCTGCTTACTTTTGAATCTCAAGAATTCACCAAGTATCTTATAAATATATATATATATATATATATATATATATGTGTGTGTGTGTGTGTGTGTGTGTGTGTGTGTATATATATATATATATATATATATATATATATATATAATATATTTCTTCCTTCACGGGTATACATATCACAGTGAGAGTTATGCAGTATGTTGATGTTGATGTAGGTAAGATTTGTATTAGAAAGACTGTATATCTCAGTGCTGAAAAGAGTAAAGTCTGTCATTATTTTTCCACCTATATTTTTTTTTTCTATAGTAAAAGTGTCTGCAATATTTTTGACTCTTTAGCAACAGCAGTGTTTCTGGCGCGCTGAAGTCCTATTTATATTTATCATATAAAAAGAGGTCAGACTGCTGTGCACCACACTAAGGACCTCATTCAGAGCCGCTTGCAAAAAGTGAGCGCTCGCTCTGAATGAGGGCAGCCGTTTTTTGGGTTTTTTTTAGCCGGCCTCCTGGCCGCTCGCTAAGCTGAGGATGACCACCGACAGCTTTTGCGAGCGGCCAGGTGATGGTCGCGACCATCGGGCTTGCGACGAGACCCTTGTGGTAGGGTCTCATCTGCCGCAAGCCCCAGTGAGCTTCCTGCTCTAATAGAGCCGGAAGCTCACTACTGACATCACTGGTGATGTCAGTAGGGCCGCCCTCAAACGGCAGGCGTTCCTTCATGAATCCTCCGTTTGTCCAGCCACCCCCCTCCCCGCCTACAAAACGGTGCGAGCTGTTGATCAACATTGAATGAGGGCCTAAGTATGCCTCTAAAGGCGATTCTTATTGTTCCAGTCGAATTTAGCGAATCAATAAATTACCGCGACCAGCCCCAAGGCTGCACTTATCATGGATTACGGCTCGTGCCCTCCTAATGCTGGGAACACACTGACAGATATATTGGCCGATCAAGTGTTCGGCCAATATATCGGTTGCCTTGTCGGCCCATGTGTACAAGCGATATGTCTGTGAACAACGTCGTTCACAGACCTATAGCGGGGATCTGCTGCACAGCCGGTGGCAGATATATCTGTCCTTCGGGCAGTGTGTATGGGTGGTTTGTTGACCGTCGGTACACATGCAGCAGAAGCCGCGGGAAGGTGGGCGGGACACGCTGCACGGCCAGCGGACCAGAGACAGATGATATGAACAACCATCATCTGCAGATATATCTGTTCAGTGTGTACCCAGCTTGAGGTGTGAGCAGAAGTTTTTGGTTAAGTAGAGGTCCGGGGCTGATCGCAAGTGCAGGGCGCGCCGTAACTGCATCATGCCCGGCACTTAGTACGGAAGAAGCTGCTTAACGAGGCTAATCCCATGCATTCTCGTATGACTTTCACGGGAGTTCATTGAATAGCACTTAGCCCGAGATCTAAATTCCCGCCCGGCAATTGGATCACTCCTTAATAGTTATCTCCCCCCTCCAACTCCCAGTGACCCTCAGGCTTAGTCCTCCAGTCCTGGCCTTTTCCTCGCCTCCATCTGCTAGTGTCTCCGTTATCCCCGGTACATTGTAAGGACTCTGGGCCTGATTCAGACCCGCTCACGAGCGCATATCGCTCGCAAGTGGTTCGATGGTGGCCCAGTGTGCACGCGTGGCGTGCGTGAGCCCCAGAGTGAATGAGACCTTCACTCGCTCCGGAGCTCGCAGCAAAACGGGGCGGCCATCGATGTTGATCGACAGCTCACCCCGTTTTGTAGGCGGGTAGGGAGGATGGCTGTACAAACAGGCGTTCCTGAAGGAGCGCCTGCCGTTTGTGGGCGGCCAAACTGACATCACTCGTGATGTCAGTAGTGGACTTGCGGCTCTATTAGAGCAGGAAGTCCACTTGGCATTGCGAGTGCTGAGACCCTACCACAAGGGCTCCTCGCAATGCCGATGGTCGCCATAATCGCGACCATCGCCAGGCCGCTCGCACAAGCTGCGGATGGTCACCCACAGTTCTGCGAGCGGCCTGGAGGCCGGAATTTAAAAAAAAAAATAAAGTACGCCCTGATTCAGTGCGAGCGCACGAAAATAGCGTGCGCCTCTGAATCAGGCCCTCTGTCTCCTTTCACTTGCTAATTGCATAGCGCTGTATAAAATGTTGGTGCTTTATGAATACTTGATCACATTTATCATCTGTTTTACTTGTAATTAGAGCTGTTGCTGGTTATGTTGGCAGTAATACACAGTTATACACACCCCTCGCACAGTGTCTGCCTATAAGAGTGTAATCTGCGTCTCGTCCTCTGACCTGTATATTAATCCCTGTGTCTCTGCATCTTTCTGCAGCGGCGGCCGTGTGGTTGCACCTTGTATCTTTCTATTGCATATCATAGTGTATAATGCCGCCTGGTATCTGGGTGTGTGTGTATTAGTGACTGAATTACTTCTGCATCCTCCAGCCAGCAGCGTAACTCTCTTTTTCCTTCTTGCAGGATGGCCGAACCCCGCTTTAACAATCCTTATTTTTGGCCTCCACCTCCAGCGATGCCCAGCCAGGTGAGCGTGATAAAATGACCTTTACCCCCTGCTCTGGTGATTGATACAGTGTCTGATTATTGTCTGTGATTTGTATGATGACGCAGGGCTCAGAGTCGCCAGACAGCGACCATAAATCATAGGGTAAATACAGAGAGGAGAGGGAGGACCCTGCCCGGGACAGAGCTTATAGCTTATTGTTACCCTACATCTAAGGTCCTTTGGATAACGTACCTAAGTGGGGCACTCTGCCCGTGTAGCAGTCAGGAGAGGAGCGTTAGAGAGAATGTAGATCCGGTAAAATAGACACAAAACGTAATGATTGCACGGGAGATGTTTCTGGTCATTACAGATACACAACGCGGACATGGTGATAGAGAGACCTAATTGTGTGCAGGGACAGCATTGGTGAAATGAGAACGTTTACAATAAAAAAAAACGTTTTTATTGGCTAGAAATCTGTAATACACGTGGCTACTCGGGACACATCACAAATAGCCCTAATGGATGGCGAGATTTGTGTCTGAATCTCCGTATACTGTATATGAAGTGAGAAAATGGATCGTGGTCATTTTTTAAGAAGTTTATTGGAAGTAAAATTGACGAAAATTTTATTTATTTATTTTTTAATGCAACTTTTTTATAAATGCATTTTGCACATATGTAAAATTCATTTATTAACATTTAGAAAAGTATCTGTAGCACGTTTAATAAACGAGTGCACAGACCGAGGAAGCTGCTTGTTCAGCCAGTTAGCGGCATCATTTGTGGTACATTGGTGGCGTCATAAAGCACCGTCATTGTCTGCAGAGCTGACCATCTGCACGGCTGACTGGCATGCAGCGGCCAATGGAAAAGGGGACACAGGGAACGTGAGGGGATTGGTGGTGTCACACATAGGGTCTCCCAATTCTCTAGCTCCATAGGTCACATGCTCTATCGGGTGGTACGGGACGCTGCGGGAACAGATAGATACTTGTTAGCACAGGCCTTGGTCCGTAGGGGAACTTGTGAAGCTGTTAGGTGTTTTAGATGGCAGCACAGTGACCTCGGGGTCAGTATTGTACATTGTAACACACAACTGCAGATGTGCCTGCCATACCCCATATATCACATCCGTTCCCCTAATCCTGGCTCCTAAGATTGGTTCTGTGAGCTGGAGGAGCGAGGAGAGCGATTGGGGAGACTGATTATCTCTGGCCTACAATTAATGCACATGTTACTTCCCTCTATCATGGAACCCTGCTATACTTGGAATTCTTACAACAGATCAACAAATAATTTGCTGTAATGTAAAATGGACTAACAGCAGGTTTTCTGTTTATTTAAAACATAAAGCATGAGTTGATTTCATTGCTCCAGGATGATCTTTTATAACTTACTGTTGCTCTGTTGGGGAGATTTATATGGTTGCAACTGGAAAAAAAAACCTCTCCCCCCCCCCCCCCACCCCCCCTTCCCTGTAGAAATGTATTTGCCAAAGCTTCATCATGAAGCTCAAAGAAGTCAAAGCAATTCTGAGTAAAGCTTATAGAAAAGCACCAGTCATAATATCCCAAAGAGCACTGTCCAGTCTGCCATAAAGAAATGAATACGCCACATCTATGTGGGATGAGCACTGGTTAATAAGAGGCCTTGTATAGGCCGATGGCAACACAGAGGCCCTGATTCAGAGCCGGACGCTCTGACAGAGCGCTCGCTCTGAATCAGGGCCGGTCTTTTTTTTTTGTGATTAGAACTGCCTCCTGGCCACTCGCATAGCTGTGGGTGACCACCCACAGCTATAGCGAGCGGCCAGGAAGATGGTCGCGATGGTCAAGACCATCGCGACCATCGGGATTGCGACAAGACCCGTGTGGTAGGGTCTCGTTGACGCAAGCCCAAGAGAGATTTCGGCTCTAACAGAGCCGGAATCTCTCCAATGACATCAAATGACATCACTTGTGATGTCAGTGGGGCCGGCCCCAAACGGTAGGCGTTCACATGGGAATGCCTCCGTTTGGGCAGCCACCCCCCCCGGCCCGCCCACCAAAGGGGGCGTGCTGTCACTCAACATCGATAGCACGCCCCCTTTGGTACGAGACCCGGAGCGACGGTTTTCCCGCCGCTATCCTGGGCTCGCGCATGCGCACGACGGAGCCGGCTCCGTCGTGTGCATGTCGCTCTGGGCCACCATAGACCCAGTTGCAAGCGCTCAGCGCTTGCGACCGGGTCTGAATCAGGCCCAGAGTTACAGTCTTTCATGACAGAGGTGAGAGGGAGTGTCCGTAGGGCAACAATAGCCGGTCACAATCTTTGCCTTAAGGATGGATATAAAAGGAAAACCATTGCTGGAGCGTGCGGGCTCCTTCATATAGAGTTCCTGGTCCGATGGGACCAAATGTCAACTGTGTGACTCCAGGGCTTAGCAGAGTGTTTGCTACAGGCCTGACACTGCACATCATCCCGAGTACACGATCCCTACTGTAAGGCAATGGGCTAACACTACACATCATCACGAGCACACGATCCCTACTGTAAGGCAATGGGCTAACACTGCACATCATCCCGAGAACATGATCCCTACTGTAAGGCAATGGCTAACACTGCACATCATCCCGAGAACACGATCCCTACTGTAAGGCAATGGCCTGACACTGCACATCATCCCAGTAACACATCCGTACTGTAATAAGGCAATGGCCTAACACTGCACATCATCCCAGTAACACATCCCTACTGTAATAAGGCAATGGCCTAACACTGCACATAATCCCAGTAACACATCCCTACTGTAATAAGGCAATGGCCTAACACTGCTCATCATCCCAGTAACACATCCCTACTGTAATAAGGCAATGGCCTAACACTGCACATCATCCCAGTAACACATCCCTACTGTAATAAGGCAATGGCCTAAAACTGCTCATCATCCCAGTAACACATTCCTACTGTAATATGGCAATGGCCTGACACTGCTCATCATCCCAGTAACACATCCCTACTGTAATAAGGCAATGGCCTAACACTGCACATCATCCCACTAACACATCCCTACTGTAATAAGGCAATGGCCTAACACCGCACATCATCCCAGTAACACATCCCTACTGTAATAAGGCAATGGCCTAACACTGCTCATCATCCCAGTAACACATCCCTACTGTAATAAGGCAATGGCCTGACACTGCACATCATCCCAGTAACACATCCCTACTGTAATAAGGCAATGGCCTAACACTGCACATCATCCCACCAACACATCCCTACTGTAATAAGGCAATGGCCTAACACTGCTCATCATCCCAGTAACACATCCCTACTGTAATAAGGCAATGGCCTGACACTGCACATCATCCCAGTAACACATCCCTACTCTAATAAGGCATTGGCCTAACACTGCACATCATCCCAGTAACACATCCCTACTGTAATAAGGCAATGGCCTAACACTGCACATCATCCCAGTAACACATCCCTACTGTAATAAGGCAATGGCCTAACACTGCTCATCATCCCAGTAACTCACCCCTACTGTAATAAGGCAATGGCCTAACACTGCACATCATCCCAGTAACACATCCCTACCGTAATAAGGCAATGGCCTAACACTGCACATCATCCCGAGCACACGATCCCTACTGTAATAAGGCAATGGCCTAACACTGCTCATCATCCCAGTAACACATCCCTACTATAATAAGGCAACGGCTTGACACTGCACATCATCCCAGTAACACATCCCTACTATAATAAGGCAACGGCCTAACACTGCACATCATCCCAGTAACACATCCCTACTGTAATAAGGCAATGGCCTGACACTGCACATCATCCCAGTAACACATCCCTACTGTAATAAGGCAATGGCCTGACACTGCACATCATCCCAGTAACACATCCCTACTGTAATAAGGCAATGGCCTAACACTGCACATCATCCCAGTAACACATTCCTACTGTAATAAGGTTATGGGATAACACTGCACATCATCCCAGTAACACATCCCTACTGTAATAAGGCAATGGCCTAACACTGCACATCATCCCAGTAACACATCCCTACTGTAATAAGGCAATGGCCTAACACTGCACATCATCCCAGTAACACATCCCTACTGTAATAAGGGAATGGCCTAACACTGCACATCATCCCAGTAACACATCCCTACTGTAATAAGGCAATAGCCTAACACTGCTCATCATCCCAGTAACACATCCCTACTGTAATAAGGCAATGGCCTAACACTGCTCATCATCCCAGTAACACATCCCTACTGTAATAAGGCAATGGCCTGACACTGCACATCATCCCAGTAACACATCCCTACTGTAATAAGGCAATGGCCTGACACTGCACATCATCCCAGTAACACATCCCTACTGTAATAAGGCAATGGCCTAACACCGCACATCATCCCAGTAACACATCCCTACTGTAATATAACACTGCTCATCATCCCAGTAACACATCCCTACTGTAATAAGGCAATGGCCTAACACTGCACATCATCCCGAGCACACGATCCCTACTGTAATAAGGCAATGGCCTAACACTGCACATCATCCCAGTAACACATCTCTACTGTAATAAGGCAATGCCTAACGCTGCACATCATCCCAGTAACACATCCCTACTGTAATATAACACTGCTCATCATCCCAGTAACACATCCCTACTGTAATAAGGCAATGGCCTAACACTGCACATCATCCCAGTAACACATCCCTACTGTAATAAGGCAATGGCCTGACATTGCACATCATCCCAGTAACACATCCCTACTGTAATAAGGCAATGGCCTAACACTGCACATCATCCCAGTAACACATCCCTACTGTAATAAGGCAATGGCCTGACACTGCTCATCATCCCAGTAACACATCCCTACTGTAATAAGGCAATGGCCTAACACTGCACATCATCCCAGTAACACATCCCTACTGTAATAAGGCACTGGCCTAACACTACTCATCATCCCAGTAACACATCCCTACTGTAATAAGGCAATGGCCTAACACTGCACATCATCCCAGTAACACATCCCTACTATAATAAGGCAATGGCCTAACACTGCACATCATCCCAGTAACACATCCCTACTGTAATAAGGCAATGGCCTAACACTGCACATCATCCCAGTAACACATCCCTACTGTAATAAGGCAATGGCCTAACACTGTACATCATCCCTGTAACACATCCCTACTGTAATAAGGCAATGGCCTAACACTGCACATCATCCCAGTAACACATCCCTACTGTAATAAGGCAATGGCCTAACACTGTACATCATCCCAGTAACACATCCCTACTGTAATAAGGCAATGGCCTAACACTGCACATCATCCCAGTAACACATCCCTACTGTAATAAGGCAATGGCTTAACACTGCTCATCATTCCAGTAACACATCCCTACTGTAATAAGGCAATGGCCTAACACTGCACATCGTCCCAGTAACACATCCCTACTGTAATAAGGCAATGGCCTAACACCGCACATCATCCCAGTAACACATCCCTACTGTAATAAGGCAATGGCCAGTAACACATCCCTACTGTAATAAGGCAATGGCCTAACACTGCACATCATCCCAGTAACACATCCCTACTGTAATAAGGCAATGGCCTGACACTGCACATCATCCCAGTAACACATCCCTACTGTAATAAGGCAATGGCCTAACACTGCTGATCATCCCAGTAACACATCCCTACTGTAATAAGGCAATGGCCTAACACTGCTCATCATCCCAGTAACACATCCCTACTGTAATAAGGCAATGGCCTAACACTGCTCATCATCCCAGTAACACATCCCTACTGTAATAAGGCAATGGCCTAACACTGCTCATCATCCCAGTAACACATCCCTACTGTAATAAGGCAATGGCCTAACACTGCACATCATCCCAGTAACACATCCCTACTGTAATAAGGCAATGGCCTAACACTGCACATCATCCCAGTAACACATCCCTACTGTAATAAGGCAATGGCCTAACACTGCTCATCATCCCAGTAACACATCCCTACTGTAATAAGGCAATGGCCTAACACTGCTCATCATCCCAGTAACATCCCTACTGTAATAAGGCAATGGCCTAACACTGCACATCATCCCAGTAACACATCCCTACTGTAATATAACACTGCTCATCATCCCAGTAACACATCCCTACTGTAATAAGGCAATGGCCTAACACTGCACATCATCCCAGTAACACATCCCTACTGTAATAAGGCAATGGCCTGACATTGCACATCATCCCAGTAACACATCCCTACTGTAATAAGGCAATGGCCTAACACTGCACATCATCCCAGTAACACATCCCTACTGTAATAAGGCAATGGCCTAACACTGCACATCATCCCTGTAACACATCCCTACTGTAATAAGGCAATGGCCTAACACTGCACATCATCCCAGTAACACATCCCTACTGTAATAAGGCAATGGCCTAACACTGTACATCATCCCAGTAACACATCCCTACTGTAATAAGGCAATGGCCTAACACTGCACATCATCCCAGTAACACATCCCTACTGTAATAAGGCAATGGCTTAACACTGCTCATCATTCCAGTAACACATCCCTACTGTAATAAGGCAATGGCCTAACACTGCACATCGTCCCAGTAACACATCCCTACTGTAATAAGGCAATGGCCTAACACCGCACATCATCCCAGTAACACATCCCTACTGTAATAAGGCAATGGCCAGTAACACATCCCTACTGTAATAAGGCAATGGCCTAACACTGCACATCATCCCAGTAACACATCCCTACTGTAATAAGGCAATGGCCTGACACTGCACATCATCCCAGTAACACATCCCTACTGTAATAAGGCAATGGCCTAACACTGCTGATCATCCCAGTAACACATCCCTACTGTAATAAGGCAATGGCCTAACACTGCTCATCATCCCAGTAACACATCCCTACTGTAATAAGGCAATGGCCTAACACTGCTCATCATCCCAGTAACACATCCCTACTGTAATAAGGCAATGGCCTAACACTGCACATCATCCCAGTAACACATCCCTACTGTAATAAGGCAATGGCCTAACACTGCACATCATCCCAGTAACACATCCCTACTGTAATAAGGCAATGGCCTAACACTGCACATCATCCCAGTAACACATCCCTACTGTAATAAGGCAATGGCCTAACACTGCTCATCATCCCAGTAACACATCCCTACTGTAATAAGGCAATGGCCTAACACTGCTCATCATCCCAGTAACATCCCTACTGTAATAAGGCAATGGCCTAACACTGCTCATCATCCCAGTAACACATCCCTACTGTAATAAGGCAAAGGCCTAACACTGCACATCATCCCAGTAACACATCCCTACTGTAATAAGGCAATGGCCTAACACTGCTGATCATCCCAGTAACACATCCCTACTGTAATAAGGCAATGGCCTAACACTGCTCATCATCCCAGTAACACATCCCTACTGTAATAAGGCAATGGCCTAACACTGCTCATCATCCCAGTAACACATCCCTACTGTAATAAGGCAATGGCCTAACACTGCACATCATCCCAGTAACACATCCCTACTGTAATAAGGCAATGGCCTAACACTGCACATCATCCCAGTAACACATCCCTACTGTAATAAGGCAATGGCCTAACACTGCACATCATCCCAGTAACACATCCCTACTGTAATAAGGCAATGGCCTAACACTGCTCATCATCCCAGTAACACATCCCTACTGTAATAAGGCAATGGCCTAACACTGCTCATCATCCCAGTAACATCCCTACTGTAATAAGGCAATGGCCTAACACTGCTCATCATCCCAGTAACACATCCCTACTGTAATAAGGCAAAGGCCTAACACTGCACATCATCCCAGTAACACATCCCTACTGTAATAAGGCAATGGCCTAACACTGCACAACATCCCAGTAACACATCCCTACTGTAATAAGGCAATGGCCTAACACTGCACATCATCCCAGTAACACATCCCTACTGTAATAAGGCAATGGCCTAACACTGCTCATCATCCCAGTAACACTTCCCTACTGTAATAAGGCAATGGCCTAACACTGCACATCATCCCAGTAACACATCCCTACTGTAATAAGGCAATGGCCTAACACTGCACATCATCCCAGTAACACTTCCCTACTGTAATAAGGCAATGGCCTGACACTGCTCATCATCCCTGTAACACTTCCCTACTGTAATAAGGCAATGGCCTGACACTGCTCATCATCCCTGTAACACTTCCCTACTGTAATAAGGCAATGGCCTAACACTGCACATCATCCCAGTAACACATCCCTACTGTAATAAGGCAATGGCCTAACACTGCTCATCATCCCAGTAACACATCCCTACTGTAATAAGGCAATGGCCTAACACTGCTCATCATCCCAGTAACCCATCCCTACTGTAATAAGGCAATGGCCTAACACTGCTCATCATCCCTGTAACACATCCCTACTGTAATAAGGCAATGGCCTAACACTGCACATCATCCCAGTAACACATCCCTACTGTAATAAGGCAATGGCCTAACACTGCACATAATCCCAGTAACACATCCCTACTGTAATAAGGCAATGGCCTAACACTGCTCATCATCCCAGTAACACATCCCTACTGTAATAAGGCAATGGCCTAACACTGCTCATCATCCCAGTAACATCCCTACTGTAATAAGGCAATGGCCTAACACTGCTCATCATCCCAGTAACACATCCCTACTGTAATAAGGCAAAGGCCTAACACTGCACATCATCCCAGTAACACATCCCTACTGTAATAAGGCAATGGCCTAACACTGCACAACATCCCAGTAACACATCCCTACTGTAATAAGGCAATGGCCTAACACTGCACATCATCCCAGTAACACATCCCTACTGTAATAAGGCAATGGCCTAACACTGCTCATCATCCCAGTAACACTTCCCTACTGTAATAAGGCAATGGCCTGACACTGCTCATCATCCCAGTAACACATCCCTACTGTAATAAGGCAATGGCCTGACACTGCTCATCATCCCTGTAACACATCCCTACTGTAATAAGGCAATGGCCTAACACTGCACATCATCCCAGTAACACATCCCTACTGTAATAAGGCAATGGCCTAACACTGCTCATCATCCCAGTAACACATCCCTACTGTAATAAGGCAATGGCCTAACACTGCACATCATCCCAGTAACACATCCCTACTGTAATAAGGCAATGTCCTAACACTGCACATCATCCCAGTAACACTTCCCTACTGTAATAAGGCAATGGCCTAACACTGCACATCATCCCGAGCACACGATCCCTACTGTAATAAGGCAATGGCCTAACACTGCTCATCATCCCAGTAACACATCCCTACTGTAATAAGGCAATGGCCTAACACTGCACATCATCTCAGTAACACATCCCTACTGTAATAAGGCAATGTCCTAACACTGCACATCATCCCAGTAACACTTCCCTACTGTAATAAGGCAATGGCCTAACACTGCACATCATCCCGAGCACACGATCCCTACTGTAATAAGGCAATGGCCTAACACTGCACATCATCCCAGTAACACATCCCTACTTTAATAAGGCAATGGCCTGACACTGCTCATCATCCCAGTAACACATCCCTACTGTAATAAGGCAATGGCCTAACACTGCTCATCATCCCAGTAACACATCCCTACTGTAATAAGGCAATGGCCTAACACTGTACATCATCTCAGTAACACATCCCTACTGTAATAAGGCAATGTCCTAACACTGCACATCATCCCAGTAACACTTCCCTACTGTAATAAGGCAATGGCCTAACACTGCACATCATCCCGAGCACACGATCCCTACTGTAATAAGGCAATGGCCTAACACTGCACATCATCCCAGTAACACATCCCTACTTTAATAAGGCAATGGCCTGACACTGCTCATCATCCCAGTAACACATCCCTACTGTAATAAGGCAATGGCCTAACACTGCACATCATCCCAGTTACACATCCCTACTGTAATAAGGCAATGGCCTAACACTGCTCATCATCCCAGTAACACGTCCCTACTGTAATAAGGCAATGGCCTGACACTGCACATCATCCCAGTAACACATCCCTACTGTAATAAGGCAATGGCCTAACACTGCTCATCATCGCAGTAACACATCCCCACTGTAATAAGGCAATGGCCTAACACTGTACATCATCCCAGTAACACATCCCTACAGTAATAAGGCAATGTCCTAACACTGCACATCATCCCAGTAACACATCCCTACTGTAATATAACACTGCTCATCATCCCAGTAACACATCCCTACTGTAATAAGGCAATGGCCTAACACTGCTCATCATCCCGAGCACACGATCCCTACTGTAATAAGGCAATGGCCTAACACTGCACATCATCCCAGTAACACATCTGTACTGTAATAAGGCAATGGCCTAACACTGCTCATCATCCCAGTAACACATCCCTACTGTAATAAGGCAATGGCCTAACACTGCACATCATCCCATTATCACATCCCTACTGTAATAAGGCAATGGCCTAACACTGCACATCATCCCAGTAACACATCCCTACTGTAATAAGGCAATGGCCTAACACTGCACATCATCCCAGTAACACATCCCTACTGTAATAAGGCAATGGCCTAACACTGCACATCATCCCAGTAACACATCCCTACTGTAATAAGGCAATGGCCTAACACTGCACATCATCCCAGTAACACATCCCTACTGTAATAAGGCAATGGCCTAACACTGCTCATCATCTCAGTAACACATCCCTACTGTAATAAGGCAATGGCCTAACACTGCACATCATCCCAGTAACACATCCCTACTGTAATAAGGCAATGGCCTAACACTGCACATCATCCCAGTAACACATCCCTACTGTAATAAGGCAATGGCCTAACACTGCTCATCATCCCAGTAACACATCCCTACTGTAATAAGGCAATGGCCTAACACTGTACATCATCCCAGTAACACATCCCTACTGTAATAAGGCAATGTCCTAACACTGCACATCATCCCAGTAACACATCTGTACTGTAATAAGGCAATGGCCTAACACTGCTCATCATCCCAGTAACCCATCCCTACTGTAATAAGGCAATGGCCTAACACTGCTCATCATCCCAGTAACACATCCCTACTGTAATAAGGCAATGGCCTAACACTGCACATCATCCCAGTAACACATCCCTACTGTAATAAGGCAATGGCCTGACACTGCACATCATCCCATTATCACATCCCTACTGTAATAAGGCAATGGCCTAACACTGCACATCATCCCAGTAACACATCCCTACTGTAATAAGGCAATGGCCTAACACTGCACATCATCCCAGTAACACATCCCTACTGTAATAAGGCAATGGCCTAACACTGCTCATCATCCCAGTAACACATCCCTACTGTAATAAGGCAATGGCCTAACACTGCACATCATCCCAGTAACACATCCCTACTGTAATAAGGCAATGGCCTAACACTGCACATCATCCCAGTAACACATCCCTACTGTAATAAGGCAATGGCCTAACACTGCTCATCATCTCAGTAACACATCCCTACTGTAATAAGGCAATGGCCTAACACTGCACATCATCCCAGTAACACATCCCTACTGTAATAAGGCAATGGCCTAACACCGCACATCATCCCAGTAACACATCCCTACTGTAATAAGGCAATGGCCTAACACTGCACATCATCCCAGTAACACATCCCTACTGTAATAAGGCAATGGCCTAACACTGCTCATCATCCCAGTAACACATCCCTACTGTAATAAGGCAATGTCCTAACACTGCACATCATCCCAGTAACACATCTGTACTGTAATAAGGCAATGGCCTAACACTGCTCATCATCCCAGTAACCCATCCCTACTGTAATAAGGCAATGTCCTAACACTGCTCATCATCCCAGTAACACATCCCTACTGTAATAAGGCAATGGCCTAACACTGCTCATCATCCCAGTAACACATCCCTACTGTAATAAGGCAATGGCCTGACACCGCACATCATCCCAGTAACACATCCCTACTCTAATAAGGCAATGGGATAACACATAAAGGGTCTGTCAGATGTACTGACCCCTTCGGGAAATCATACTCGGCCTGCCAGAGACCTAGGGCTAGGAGGAGGCTTATATGCAAAGAAAGTCCTGGAGTGACCTGGTCCTTATTCCCATGAAGGATCTATGGTATGAATTGAACAGTCCCCATATAATATGATGGAGCAGGAGCAATATTACGGTGAGGGTCGGGCAGGCGTTGCAGTGTTTAGGTACGGGAATAGGCTCCCAGCTTCCGGCAAGTATCAGAGAACGCATGTGTGAGGCGGTTACCTTTATATTTAATATTACTGTCTGTTTGTATTTGTATTTGTTAGTGATTCAGACAAACATTTCTTTAACGTTTCTTTGTTCTGCTTCCTGACAATAATTCCTTAAATTAAGTTTTATTCCGTGACATAAGACTTTGTGATGGGAAAAACGCCAGAGGGGTGAATACTATTTATAGCCTTTGTGTTTAGGATAGTAAGTAGCAAACACATGGACAGATCTGATTTACATGTGTTACCATACTGTACAGGTCTGGGCGTTCATGGCGGCACAGTGAGCGCGCACTTAGTAAGCTTGTAACGTTTTCCTCACTCGCTTTGTCTAGTGTCCTTTGCGGTTAATTCGAAAGATCCCATGTGGCCGACATAATCTCAGTGTCGGCGCCTTTAGATGTCCTGTTTCTCTGATGCTCGGTCTGTTGTGTGTGTTAATATGTTTTTCAATACATTTAAATTGGGCAGTTGTTTTGCATCCCCATGCACAGTGATTGGGATCATAACCACAATATATAAAACATTATTTTTTTTTCATTTTATAATATTTTGTATTGATTTTTTGGAGAAAAAGAATATACATCACATCAATAAGCGGTATAAATTTCCACTTATACAATGATTTCAACATATAGGGCCATATTCAATTTGGAGCGAAATGACGTAATTTTCGCCTATTTCAATTATCCCCGTATTCAATTTCAATGACTTTTCGCAGGTTCGAAAAGTCTTTTAAAAAAAAATCCAGGGATAACTTCTCACCGCTGAAATAGGTGGCGAAAAATTGTGCAGAATTGGGGTTTAGGGGTGCAGGCTTAGAAAAAATAACCCTCACCCCTGGGAATGTCATTTTAAAATAAACTGTGTCAAAAAAAAAAAATCGGGACACTCCAAAAAATGAACTTTAATTTTGGGATAAAAAAATAATAATTAGGGAACACACTTCTAAAATAGCCAAATTAAATTTAGAGGGGTCCCCAAGTATGCAGCAGGTGTTTTCTTTATTGCGGGAGTAGCGGCAGGTGCATTTTTGCAGACTTTTAATTAATCATTTTAGGGACAAAAATATGATTACCCCTATTTTCATGTACCCCATATTTGATAGGAATAGTTTTTTTTTTTCTTCACCCCTTCTTCATAGCCGCAAATATGCACCTGCCGCGGCTATTAGAAACCCCGACTTCCTTCAACAGGTAAAATTGGGGGTAACCATAGTGATCCCCCATGTCTAGACACCTTTAGGGGGGTCCCTGGGATATTTTCCTGAAGATTCACGTTTTTTTTTGGCGATATTTACCTTTCCGCCGGCTCCCGTTTTCATTGATTTCTAATTGAATACGGGGATAAAGCGGGCACGCGCCCGGTACTATATCCCCAGAAAACCTGCGATGTGGAGCGAAAAGTCTAGCACGGACTTTTCGCTCCCATAATGAATACCCCCCCCCATAGTATCTTCTTTGAACAGAAAAAACATACCTCAGCCCAGCTAAAGTTTATATCAATCTATACTAGAACCGAGATCAATATACAGAAAGAAAAAGAAAAATACATCACTTATATGTATAATTGAGTGAAATCATCCACACATATTAGAAATTATACCATTCAATTTGAACACAGCATTAATAATAGTCACAGTGCATGTTACAATATAGTCCCCCCCCCCATTTAAAGTGCACAGAGCCCCATGTGTAATTGTATATTGTTACCACTGGTGTAAGTCCTGAGAGAATGGATTATGTTAAAGTGTTATATAAGGGACACGTGTCCTCTACGTAGTAAGTTGCTGTACGTCCGCTATCAGCCACGCAGTAATGGGGTTTAGGTTACTGTGAATGGAGTTTGGACGTTTCTTTTTTTTTTTTTTATTTATAGTTTTAATTTCAAATGGAAGAGTAAGAATGAACTTGGTAAAAAAAAAAAAAAGGATCTGCAGCTGAAATATGTTAGTATGGTGCCCTTCACCGAAATCCACTCTGGTTACTCAGGAGGTGATTTAGTACTGATTGCTGCCATATCTCTGATTATGTTTGTCTCTCAGTATGAAAACTGCCCTGACAGCAGCTTCAGTGTCTGCTATGTATTTACAAGGCCAATCAAGGTAAAGCGTTGCTGCTATTCTGGGCGTATCCGCTGTGCACACGGCATGTGAGGTATCATTTTATGGCCAAGTTAGGGGGAGTAGATAAATATTGGTAGTTACCTCTAACAATCGGCTTCGCGAACTTGGCAATGTCCACACGGAGAGCATGTTATTGCCAGTTATACTAAGTACATCTGTAAGACTCGGTACCTAACAAGGCTGCTTCCCATCACTAGGACATAGGACGGATAGTGATAGACTCGCCATGTGTGTCAGGCAGACAGGCCTGTCCTTGTTTGTCACTATTGTGTGTATTGTGACTGTGTGCACCTGAATCGCACTAACCCGTCTCCTCTCTTCTTAGTTGGATAACCTGGTGCTAATCAATAAGATCAAGGAGCAGCTGATGGCTGAGAAGATCCGACCTCCTCACCTGCCTCCTACTTCCGTCCCCTCGCAGCAGCACCTGCTCATCCCCTCGCATTCGCCTGCGGAGACCAGCCAGTCCGTCATGTCCCTACAGAAGCTACAGCAAGTCCAAGGTCTGCACCCACAAGCTGTTCCCCAGCCAGATGTGGCATTACATGCCCGGCCTGCCAGCAGCTCAGTCACTGGTAATTCACTGCTCGCTAGGAGGACAGTGTCATTATTCTAGATTAGTGCTGTGTGAGGCCTGGTGAGAGAACTGGTCTCCCATCCCTGAGTTCTCGGTGTTCCCTGCACTTAGCACTACCTGCCGGCTGTACACACCTCTTCCTGTAGGCCCATGCTTAGGAGGATCCAGGCTCCGAGGGGATAGAGAAATGTATAGAAATAATGCACAAGCACAGTTATACGTTTGCAGCAGGTGTAGAAAAGCCAGATCAAGGACGTATTCACGGGCCCTTAATAATGATTATTTTATGCCTTGCCTGTGCTTTTTATGAATGTCACGTATTCAGTACACATACTTGTCCCTGTTATCTGAAGCTGGGAGCCGGCTACACTGCGGCCCGTACGGATAATGTATGGGAGGGTCTGTGATGTCCTCATCCAGCACATGACTTTCAGTGACAGAGGATTACCTCTACCTGTTTTATATGGGGACATGTTGCATGGAGGGACGAAAACGATTAATGTACCCATATCACATTGAAAACAGCCATTTATGTAGCCTATGAGGTCACCCAGAACCAGTGACATCAATGACATGAGCCATTTCATATTCTCCAAGTACAGAGCAATCTGGAAAACATGGTCACACGTACTAATAGCGAAAGCGGCAGCAGACAGTGCAGACCTGGGGAGGACAATACTCTCATGATGCTAATACAGCGTATGTCTCAGTAGACCCGTATAAATAGAGATTATCCTGTGATATGTTTTGCATTATCTATGTAATATTGAGGACATCTTAGAAATGTCCGTGTTTTGTGTTGTTGCCTGAAATGATTATTGCTCTCATACCCTATGGGGGGCACTGACGATGGGTCTTAAAGGGTCTTGACAAGATATGATCGAAGTCTGAAAATCCTCCCCTTCTATATCTCCTCCCTATAGGGAATTCCCTTTGTGCTGAGGGCCTCATTCAGACCCGCTCGCTAGATGCGTTCGCACGCAGCCGTCAGCTGTCAATGTATGCAAATCCCGCGATCGCACGGCAAGGCATTAGCACGCCCACTATGTCTTGGCGTGCGATTGCGGTGTGTATTTAAACGCCCACCAGCCTGACACAAGACGCCCACTTTCCCTTAGTAACATACGTCATCTCCAGGAAGTGTATACAACAATCGGTAACATCGGACCCATACGCAGCACTTGTGTCTGACCATACCCTACTGCGAGTGCTGCAGTGTGTAATTCAGCCATGTGACGTGTACTATGACGCTGCGTCTTTAATTATGCACGCCTCTGAAACTGCGTTAAGACGCTCAGACACGCCTGCGTTCGCACCACCACACCCCCGTTTCCATCAACCAACCCCTGTCACCACCCACAATCTGCTCGTCCTGTCACTCAATCTAGCGAGGCGTCTGTGTACAAGGGGCGCTCGCATGGACTGGTTCGCGCACGCGCACTGCGTCTTATACACATGCGCAGATTGCAAACATCGGCAGGTTATGTGCGATCGCAGCCTAGCGTACGGGTCAGAATCAGGCCCTGTGCCCACAGGAGTATGGGGATTTTTCTACATGCTGCTTATGGAAGTGTTGGTTTCATTGTTCTGTCTTATACTGTTTTATCTACTGTCGGGGTCAGAGACACACCGACCTCAGGAGCAGCCTCTCGCTGGCTCTGTCTCTCTCTCTCTCTCTCGCTCTCTCTCTCTCGCTTTCTCCCCCTTTCCCTTTCGTTTTTCTTGTCACCCTCCTCTCTCTCCCTCTTCCCCCCCATCCCCCTCTCTCTCTCTCTCTCTCTCTCTCTCTCGCTGTCTTTCTTTCTTTCTTTCTTTCCGCTTTCTTTCTTTTTTCTTTCTTTTTCCGCTTTCTTTCTTTTTTCTTTCTTTCTTTCTCTTTCTCTCTCTTTCTTTCTTTTCTCTTTCTTTCTTTTCTCTTTCTTTCTTTCTTTTCTTTCTTTTTTCTTTCTTTCTTTCTCTTTCTTTCTTTCTTTCTTTCTTTCTTTTCTCTTTCTTTCTTTCTTTTTTTCTTTTCTCTTTCTTTCTTTCTTTTCTCTTTCTTTCTTTCTTTCCTTTCTTTCTTTTCTCTTTCTTTCTTTCTTTTCTCTTTCTTTCTTTCTTTCTTTTCTCTTTCTTTCTTTCTTTTCTCTTTCTTTCTTTCTTTCTTTTCTCTTTCTTTCTTTCTTTTCTCTTTCTTTCTTTCTTTTCTCTTTCTTTCTTTCGTTCTTCTGGTCACCCCATCACCCCCCTCTCTCACCCCTACTCTCCCTCTCTCCCTCTCCTCTTTCGTGCTGTCGTCCTCACTCCCGCGGCACTAACCCTTGCCGTCCCCGCCTCCCCCTCCCCTCTCCCTTGTGATACTTGGTTAGAATAATAACAGTTCCTTACAGAGAGGGAATATAGAAGTGGGGTTCAGACTTTAATCCTGTAAACAAAATTGCTGATTGGACCCTTGTTGCCAAATCACTGCGTGTCCCCCCAGTGGGCCCAGAGACCTGGATGTAATGTCTTTCTGTACATGTGATAGAGGGACGTGTGTAATTATTATGGAGACGTTAGCGACCTATGATTGATGATACTGATAATGTTCCACTTTGATGATCTAACCTTCTCTTTTTTTCTTTCCCCTTCATGACTTAGCTGGGTTCTCTTCTTACTTTGCAGGGCTGGGCCTGTCATCCTCCCGCACGAACATCAGCACCTCAGAATCCAGTACCGGTACCAGCAGCGGTACGCCCTCCACCCCCACCGCCAACAGCCAGACCCGGCTCATCGCCACCTCCCCCACCCTCATCTCAGGAATCACCAGCCCCGCAACGCTGGATTCCATAAAGACCATCCAGGGGCACAGTCTGCTGGGCCCCACCAAACCTGAAAGGGGCCGCAAGAAAATCAAAGCTGAGAACCCGCCTGGACCCCCCGTGCTTGTCGTGCCGTACCCCATCCTGGCCTCCGGAGATATCGGAAAAGAGGGCAAAACCTATCGGTATGACAATAATATAATACAATGTTCCTTACCGATTCTGTAATAGGACGCAATTTGCGGGAGCCGGTGAGATTCTGGCGAGATATCAACTAGATTTAAAGCGGAAATTAGTTCAAAGGCAAATCCATGTTTAGCATTTTAAAATAAAAAAAAAGCCCTTTATGTGAAATGAACCTTATATCTTCTCTCCTGAAATTATGCTCAGTTTATGTGTTACATTAATGGTGTGCGTGAGGGGACATCGGGACAGTCTATATTATATTATGTGTCACTATGGTACATTGCAGTGTTGCTGTTACATTGGTAGAAGCCAGCTTTCCGATTTAATCTGTGCCCTGTAGAGAGCATATTACACTCCTGATAATGCCTACCAGTATTCTTCGGACGAGGCGACGTTTTGTCTCATAGCTTTTGTTGCTGTCCCATTCTGTCCAGTATCAGAGGGCCTGATTCAGACCCGCTCACAAGCGGGTCGATGGCCGGGCAGTGCGCACGCGAGCCCCGGAGAGAGAGATAAATCACTCGCTCCGGGGCTCACAACAAAACGGGGCAGCTGTCGATGTTGATCGACAGCTCGCCCCGTTTTGTAGGCGGGGAGGGGGGGGGGGGTGGCTGGCCAAACGGAGGTGTTCCCGAAGGAACGCCTGCCGTTTGAGGGCGGCCCTACTGACATCACTTGGAAGCTCACTGGGGCTTGCGGGAACAAGACCCTACCATAAGAGTCTCGTCGCAAGCCTGATGGTTGCGACCATCACCTGGCCGCTCGCAAAAGCTGTGGGTGGTCTCCCATAGCTTAGCGAGCGGCCAGGGGGCCGGCTACAATAAAAAAAAAAAAAGACGCCCTGATTCAGAGCGAGCGCTCTGAAAGAGCGTCCGGCTCTGAATCAGGGCCAGAGTTCCCTGTATGATAGGAAGTAACAAAGTACTAATACAGACTCTATATCCCCATGATATAGAGTACATGATGCAGTGTGTGGTCCCCCCCACCGGCTGCAGAGGACAGGATCTAATTTCTCCTTCATCCACCAGGGGACACTGGAGGCTAAAGACAGTGGGGTATAGACTGTGCTAAGTGGGAGCTTGCACTTTAAATTTTAAGAAGTGTGACTAGCTCCTCCCCCTCTATACCCCCCTACAAACCCAGTCTTGGTTTGTGCCCAAGGGGAGCTGGATGTGTAGCTACACTTCTCCTCAGGGTTTATGTTATTAGTAAGGGCGCTGCTGCGCTGGAGTAAGAAGATACATTGAGGACAGACAGGCAGCAGCTGCAATACCTGTCTGCAACGATGGAGCTGCCGGGGGGACCCGCTCGCAGGTGCACGCACTTCGCCTGGGGTCCCCGACTGCTTAGATAACTGTCTACACATAGGGGGTTCCACATGCCGCTGCTTGTCCTCCATCAGTCGGGGTCCCCGACTGCTTAGATAACTGTCTACACATGCCGCGGCTTGTCCTCCATCAGTGATATCGTCACCGGCAGCATGAGCAGCTCTGTGAGTATTCCCTGGCTCCCCCACTAGCAGGGTAGCCGGGTTATTACTTAAAGGGTGTTATAGTTAGCTGCAGGCTGCTCTCACTAGTGGAGCAGCCAAACGGTAGACAGTACAAGTGTATAGCTGTGGCTCAGCATGTCAGTCACACAGATCTATGTACACATAACGCACATAGGCCCTGATTCAGACCCACTCGCGAGCGGCTGTCCGCTCGCAAGTGGGTCGATGTTCTGCACTGAGCATGCGCACGACGGAGGGAGCTCCGTCGTGCGCATGCGCCAGACGCGACGAGCGAAGGAAAGTCCTTCGCTCGTTGTGTCTGATCAAAGGGGGCGTGCTGTCGATGTTGATTGACAGCACGCCCCCTTTGGTAGGCGTGCCTCCCTGACGGGGGCGTTCCCACGGGAACGCCTCCCGTCAGAAGCCGGCCCACTGACATCACTAGTGATGTCAGTGGGAGTGATTTTGGCTCTGATAGAGCCAAAATCACTCCGGAGCTTGCGGTTGAAAACCTCAACCGCAGGCTCCGGCTCGCAGTTTCGATGGTCAAGACCATCGCGGCCATCAAACTGCACGCTCGTATAGCCTGTGGGTGGTGACCCACAGCTATACGAGCGTCCAGGAGGACGCTCCATTTTCATGGAGGGCGGCCCTCATTCAGAGCGTGCGCTCTGCTCAGAGCGTACGGCTCTGAATGAGGGCCATAGAGTTCAGATTAAGCGACATAGCGGGGAGGGGGGCGGAGCTTAGCTCCGGAGTCCTGCTCCTTCCTCCCAGCGCTACTCTGGAAGTGCGCTAGCGGCCGTTACACAGAGGGTCACTGCCTGCTGTATGAGATAAAAGCTGCTGCAGAGAGACTGGTAGCCTAACCTGCACTGTAAGTACACAGTGGGGTGTAGGCTGGTCAGGAGAATATGTAAGTATCTGCGATTACTACCTTCTATGCCTATGTGTTTTCTAGCACTGCTAGGAGCTCTATTAGGGCAAATGTGGCTCTCTCCTGCCTCTCTGTATCCCAGTTTCTTCTTTTGCCCTTTTACACTACACTTTACTGTTGTGTGTGTGTGTGGGGGGGGTCTGTATGTAACATGAGGCTCTACGGCATCTCTACAATTATTTACCTGCAAATATTGTGCAGATTAGTTTACGCCGGGGCAGTCGTCTAACTCCCTATGGTGTAACGCAGATGGGGTGGTGGTTGGCATTGCTGCGACTGAGCGCTGAGGGTTCGGTGCCCAATGCGGTTCTGGCTGTGTGGAGTTTGTGTGTTCTCCCTGTGACAATTGCATCCTGAACAATAATATTCAGGGATGTCAGATTCGCCGTCTTGGAGAGAAAGCCCTTATGGCCTTGCGGTTAAGGCGATCATTTTATAAAGCAGTGGTGCAGGGTTCAGATCCCACCACTGGCCGATGTTATATGGTGCAGGATACACTAACAAAGCAAATGAGCTTCGGACAATTGGCTGACGGGATAAGAAATAAGCTGCCGTTAAGGGGCTTATTCTGTTAGCATAACAGGTGAAGCTGCGTCTTAACTTGGAGAAGCGTCCATTTGACGTTTGCATTATCTCCTCTAGGAGGTGATTTTGGCACGTAGAACGCTGTGGCTTACGCAATGGCTTCTCTCTGCTGAGCTGGAGGCTTCTCGGAAAGATAGAGGGGCTTCCAGGGCAGGGGCTTTAGAAGCATGGGGGAGGTCCATTAGCTAAATCCTTGGGATCTCAAGGGTATGCAGTCGGGATGCCGCTGGTCTAAATGTCGACTATCGGCATCCCGGCCGTCTAATCCCGGCAAGGGTCTAATGACAGAATCTCGATGCCTCTCATTTTACCTAAGCCGGGAGCTCGACGCCCAGCATCCCGATCGAAGGTAAGCCGGGCACGGACAGCCGCGCGCAAGGGGGGGGTTGTTTAGGTTGGGGGCTCCCGCGGGGGACTTAGGGTTAGGCACCCCCAGGGGGAGGTTAGGGTTAGGTACCCCTCGGGAGGGTTAGGGTTAGGCACAAGGGAGGGAGGTTAGGTACCCCTTTAGGAGGGTTGGGGTGGGGGGTGTGGGTTAGGTTAGTTAGTACTTATCTTTAGCGCAGTCGGGTTATTCACTGGTACCGGTCTTGAGGCGTCAGGATTTCAGATTTCCCGGCGGTAAATCATACCGATCCCATCTAAAGACTCATGGCTCTTTTCCGTTCCACTAAACCGTGTCAGATGGGATAGAGGCTTCATTTTCTGCAATCCGCCAGGTATTACGGATACAGGAGGAGGACACTAGTCCTGCTCCACAATATTTATTTCTAAAGAAATAAAAGACAAGCTATTGCATTTCCAGTTTCAGTAAAGCTGGATTATGTTCTGATGTCGGCTTGGGAACATCCGGATAAACAAATTTCAGATGTCCCGGCGGTTATTATCTTTTTCTCGCATATAGCAGTAAATCTTGTGAGAATTCCACTACAGTAGATCCATCGGTTTCGCGGCTCTTTGAGAAGTCGATGCTACTGGTTCCTGCGGCCATGTCTTTTAAAGACATCGGACAGGAGTTTGCAGTATACTCTCAAGTCCATTTGTACAGCTGCAGGTGTAACACTGCGTCCTGTCATTGTAATGAGGGCGGATGCCGAATTGAAGAAAGCTGTGAAAACACTTCCATTCGCGGATAGTGTATTACTTGCAGTGGTTCTAGCTAAATGGATTTCTCAAGCTACTTGGGGGTAAATCCTCTTATATTCCGTCTGCGGCTCCTCCCCCTAGAAGTTCTTACTCGGGACCCTCGTTTTGGTCCTTTAGTGCTCTGGGTTGTTCACGGGACCATCAACTTCCCTTGGTTCCGGAGGTCGGGGCAGAGTCGCAACAACATCTACTCAACATGAGGTCCTGAGTCCACTCCTAAGCCTAGTGCATTATGGGCTTTACTCTCATCTGGGGTTCCCCAGAGTGGGAGCGAGTCTTCAGGACTTCAGAGTAGTATGGACGGAATCTTGTACGGACGCTTGGGTCCTGGATCTCATCACTTGGGGATACAAGCTTGACTTTTTAGTCTCCTCCTCCTACCTTGGTTTTTTAATCACAGGTTTGCCAGTTTCCAACGGCAGGAGTATCGTTTTACAACAAACTATACACTAGCTTTTATCCATGAGAGTGGTGGTCCAGGTTCCCAGACATCAGATCGGACAAAGTTTTTGTTTACTCCAGTCTCTTCGTGATTCCGAAGCCTGTCGGCTCGGTCAGACCTACTCTGAACTTGAAGAATCTCTAATCTATCCCTAAGGATTTTCAAATTCAAAATAGTCCCTTCAGTCGGGGATTGTGGGACTAGAGGATGGCGATTTCACGATATCTCGGGATATCAAGGGGGACTTACTTCACATCCCTATCTGGCCGCCTCACCAGGCGTTTCTGAGATTCATATTTTGGAATTCTCATTTCCAAAGTCAGGCCTCACCCTTCGGCTTATCATCAGTCTCCTGGTTATTCACAAAGGTCATGGTTGTGATGAGGACTCTTCTTCGGAAACAGGGGAGCACTATTATCTTACCTGGACGATCTTCTGCTGAAGGCCCATTCCAGGAAAAATTACTGCAGAACATCACAGTGACTCACAGCCGTCTCATTCGTCACTGTTTTTCCCCAAGTCTCATCTGCAACTGTTGCAGAGGCTACAGTTCTGGGTATGCTTATGGACACCTTATGTCAAAGAGTATTCCTTCATCAGGAAAAAAAGCAACTTCCATTCAGGGGATGTTGAGGACGGTCCTTCGACATTGTCTGGTATCAGTGCATGTTTGCATTCGACTCCTGGGGAAGATGGTCAAGGCATTAGAGGCCTTTCCTTATGGACGATTTCACTCCAGGACTTTTTTTTAGCTAGACCTCCTCTCTGTGGACAGGATCCCATCTTTTTCTTCACCAAAGGGTAAGGTTAAGTCCTAGAACTCGGACACTACTTCCCTGGGGGTTGAACTCTATTCACCTACTGGAGGGAAAGAGATTCGGAGTGTGGGATGGGACTCTCTTCTCCACAGACGCGAGTCCGAGAGGATGTGAAGCTGTGATTCAGGAACATCACTTCCAAGGCCGCTGGATATCGCAGGAAGTGAGTCTGCCGATACACATATTGGAACAACGCCACAACAGTGGCGTATATTAACCGAGGCCAGATGTCAGGCGGCTTTAAAAGAAGTAAGCCTAATTCTAACCTGGGTGGAATAGTTCGCAATGGCAATCTTCATTCCAGGTGTAGCAAATTGGGAAGCAGAACTACCTCAGCCGGCAGGACGTGCATCCGAGGGAATGGCCACTACATCCTCAGGTTTTTCAACAGCTGGTTCAATGGTGGGATCTTCCACAGGTCGATCTCATGGCATCCAGACAAAATCATCAACTGCCTCTCTACTGATCTTGGACGAGAGACCCAGTGGCAGCGGCAGTGAACGCACTGTCAACGCCGTGGAAGTTCCAATTTGTCTTATCTATTCCTTCTGTTTCCTCTTCTCACTCGGATTCTACAACGCATCAAGAGGGAGAAGTCCATGGTTTTATTGGTGGCTACGGATTGGCCTCGCAGAGCTTGGTATTTCAGCCTTCAACATCTGCTGATTGACGATCCTTGGACCCTTTCTCTGAGAGAAGATCTCTTATTACAGGGTCCTTTAGTCTATCCAGACTTAAAGCGGCTACGTTGTAGGCGTGGCTGTTGAAAGGACCATCTTAAAACGTAAAGGGATCCCATCCAGGGTAATCCCTACTATACTTCGAGCCCAACAGGAAGTTACTTCGAAACATTACCATTGTATTTGGAAGGCTTATGTTTCATGGTGTGACAGGAGAGGGTCTTCTCCTACAAAATTAAACTTAGCCAACTTTCTTTGCGTTTGGGTTCTCTGAAAGTTCAAATTTCCGCTCTGACGGTTTTCTTCCAGAAGAAGCTGGTCTTGATACCGGAGGTGCAGATTTTTCTACAAGGTGTGATAGGGTTACTACCACCCTTTGTTCCTCCTCGGCCTCCATGAGATTTGGATCTTGTCCTTTCCTTCTTACAGTCTTCTCTGTTCGAACCTTTGGAGTCCGTGGAGTTCTAATACCTTTCGTGGAAGGTAACAGTTGTTCTCCCACTGGCCTAAGCCAGGAGAGTGTAGGAACTGGGAGCTCTATCCTGTCGTCCTCCATACTTGCTATTTCATGAGGATAGAGCGGAACTGTACAAAAATATTTTTATTCCAAAGGTGGTTTTCGGCTTTCTACATCAACCAACCTATTGTGGTACCGGTTCTTCCACAGGATTCACCTTCGTCAAGATCTTTTGGATTTTATTAGGGCTCTTCGCATCTCTGTGGAGAGGACGGCAGCCATACGTAGAACAGACACTCTTATTTGTTTTGTATGATGCTGTTCGTCCTGGCTAGCCAGCCTCCAAACAGTCGCAGACCCGAGCTGGATTTGTCTGGACCTTCTGACCGGTGGATATGGCATCATCTAGGGAGCCTCCGCCTTTTATTACAGCGCATTCCTCTCGCTCAGTGGGTTCCTCGTGGACGGCTGCTTGCAGGGTTTCCATGGAGTTACTTTGCCGGGCGGCTGCTTGGTGTGGTCGGCATACCTTTTTTCTTTTTGATAGATTTGACACGTTTGCGGCCTCTGCTGCGCAATATGGCCGGCCTGTTTTGCAGGGTTCTTAGCACTTTCCCGTCCGTGATGGGAGCTCTGGGACGTCCCCACTGGCTTGAAGCCTCCAGTGTCCCCTAGTGGATGAAGGAGAAAACAGGATTTTGGTACTTACCGATAAATCCCTTTCTCCAATTCCATAGGGGACACTGGACGCCCACCCGGCGCTGCTCTTTCCTGCCAGGGTTGTGGTCATGTTATGTTATGACTGTTAGAGGACTGTTTGATGTCTCTGGTTGTGTTACTGTTATTTCATCCTTTTCATATGTTCTGTGTGCTTGCTTCGCCTCCTCCTCTTCCGTTTGTTTTTCTCAGCTCCCCTCGGGCACAGTTTTCTAAGACTGGGCTTGTAGGGGGGTATAGAGGGGGGAGGGGCTAGTCACACTTCTTAAAATTTAAAGTGCCAGCTCCCACTTAGCTGTTTCTATACCCCAGTGTCATTAGCCTCCAGTATCCCCTATGGAATCGGGGAAAGGGATTTATCGGTAAGTACCAAAATCCTGTTGTAAAAATCCTGTTTCCACTTTTGTAAGTTACTTTCGGTGACAGTCATTACAGAACTAGAGACCAATGCAAGATAGTCTATATGATAAGACATAGAGCCAGTATATTATAACAAGTTATTACATTAACCCAGCCATTGCCTGCTGGAGGAATGATATACCTGACGTACAACTTTGTGATTTACAATGTAAAGTTATTGCCACATAGAAAAACTGCAACCCTCCCGTCCTGTGTTGTAATTGGCTAACGCCTCGTACAGATAGGATGTTAGTGTGGGCAGGCATTTCTATGACCCTGGGCTCATGTGATCAGTCAGAGCCAATGAGCTGGAAGTTGGCGGCTTGATGATGTCACAGGATGTCTCTCAGGAGCACACTGAGCATGCTCCTGCCAGTACATGGACAGCTCAGCCCTAACCTCACTAGCCTAATACAAAGGGACCACTGTTTAGGCGAATGTAATATAGCATGCCATGCAGACGCTGTAGAGCACAGGGCAAGCTCTGCTGGGGGTGTAGTTATGCTGTCAACAGTCACTATGTCGGCAGTGACTGCATAGGCACCAAAATGCCGACTCCAGTATTCTGACATTACCGTGTAGGCATTTCAACTTTAAACATGACGCTAAGGCAGCATGTTTAAAGTATTGATGCGCGCACAATTCAAATGCTTTAAATAGCATCTCAAAGGCGTGGAGATACTGGTGCCGGCGTTGCAGTGTCGACATAGTGACTGTAGACCTAGCATGTATCCCTTCTGCTGTTGTTCTAAAACCCTTTTCTTCTATCGTCCCCCTTGCCGTATATAGGTGTAAAGTTTGCCCTTTGACTTTCTTTACCAAGTCAGAGATGCAGATTCACTCCAAGTCCCACACAGAGGCCAAACCCCACAAGTGCCCGCATTGTTCTAAATCGTTTGCCAATGCTTCATACCTAGCACAGCACCTGCGCATCCACCTCGGCGTCAAGCCCTATCACTGCTCGTACTGCGAGAAATCCTTCCGCCAGCTCTCTCATCTCCAGCAGCACACCAGGTAAGCGCCTCATCCACCGGCCGCTTTATAGGGGGGGGCGCTCTTCCTAACGGCCAGCGATCGGCTTTAGCCAATAGTTTTAAAAGCAGCAACAGGGATCCGTTCTGAGCGAGCCTGGTTTAGCCATAATCCCTGTTGGCCATTTTTAAAACTGTCTGGCAAAGCCGGGGCCGCAAACCGCCCAATTTGTAATTCTACCCCTTCATCTCATTGAGCCCCCGTTCCTGTTAAAGTCCCTATTTTTTTATAGACCAAGGGTTTTTTTTTACGAAGTGCGTTTACTTTATTTTTATTTTTTTAAAAGGGCAATGCTTTTACTAGCTGTGTCTTGCTCCCGGGTCTTGCTAGTAAAAACACCGACACTGCGTAAATAAACCCCCTGATCTCGTGTAGTCTGTCCCTCTGTAAGGTATGCAGTCAGGAAGCCGGCGGACCTAATCTCGACAGCCGGCTTCCCAACTGGTCTATCCTGGCGAGGGTTAGACAGGCGTCTAAATCCAGATTGAAGGGATGCCGGGCGCGGACAGCTGCGGAGGGGAGGAGGGTTAGGTTTAGGGCTCCCGGGGGGGGGGGGGGCTTAGGGTTAGGCACCCCCCCGGGACGTTAAGGTTAGGCTAGGGGAAGGGAGGGTTAGGTTTAGGCACCCCTGGGGGGGATTTAGGGCTAGGCACCCCCCCCCCCCCCTAGGCACAGGGGGGTGGTTAGGGTCAGGCACTTAGAGGGGGGATTAGGGTTAGGCACTGGGGGGAAGGTTAGGGTTAGGCACTTAGAGGGGGGATTAGGGTTAGGCACTGGGGGGAAGGTTAGGGTTAGGCACTTAGAGGGGGGATTAGGGTTAGGCACCCCTTGGGGGGATTTAGGGTTAGGCACCCCCCCCCCCCCCGGTGGACTTAGGTTTAGGCAGCAGGGATGGGGGAGGTTAGGTTTAGGCACTTAGAGGGGGGATTAGGGTTAGGCACTGGGGGGAAGGTTAGGGTTAGGCACTTAGCGGGGGAATTAGGGTTAGGCACTGGGGGGAAGGTTAGGGTTAGGCACTTAGAGGGGGGATTAGGGTTAGGCACTGGGGGGAAGGTTAGGGTTAGGCACCCCTAAGGAGGGTTAGGGGAGGGAATTAGGTTAGTCTATACTTACCTTAGGACGATCGGGGTTTTCACCCATGTCGGGCAGCCGCTATCGGGATTCTAACCGCCGGAATTTCATCCGGCGGTAAATCATATAGCGATTATATAGTTAGAGGGCTAGAATTGCCAGCATAACACATTACCGCCCCCAGGCCCTGGGTCCACCTTCCCATAAAGCATTGCTACTAGTAGACTGTGCGTGGTGTCCCCCATACTGGCCTTACCTGGGGGCGGCCCTTGTGCTGTGTGCTTACTCTCTTTATTATAGTGATGTGTCTGATTGTGAACTTGTGTCGTAGGATTCACACTGGAGACCGGCCCTACAAATGTCCGCAGCCCGCCTGTGAAAAGGCTTTCACTCAGCTCTCCAACCTGCAGGTCAGTGACCCCCCCCTCACTGTGTCTGTACTGAACTTATAGTACCCCCGGTAGCTCATGTCACGCGCATAGTGCCCTATCACCGCTTTACTCAGGGGGAAATGAAGGAACAGCAAGCGGGTCTCATTTACTAACACAGGAGCAGACCTGTACTCCGCGATAATAGAGATAAAGCTGGTGGATTGCTTCGGCGTTGTGGCGCGTTCCGTACCCAGCAGTCGCCTATCGGCAAACCTCTTCTTGTGCCGGGGAAACGTTATAAATAATCTCTATGTGCTGCCATGTTCACTTAGTTATCTTCTGATACGTTCTGGACCTTTATCCAGAGCCGCAAATAGGGTTGGAGTAAAAAAAAACAAAAGTAATTTGGCGACTGTTCCCCGAGTTACATCAGACAATGGGCTAATACTGCTGTAATGTCTCTGCACCATCTTCTCTGGGACGTAATCGTCTGCTTGCTGGGGTCTTCCCCCTCATTCAGACAGAGCTGTTACGCTGGGCTTTGTGCAGGCAGCATTGTGTACGTGTTACTGGCTCCCGCCCCGGCTGGACATAGCATTGGTGGGGGGGGGGGTGTGTGTGTGTGATACCTTTGGTGTGATGTTTAGACTTTCTCTTACTCTGCACAGTCTCACCAGCGCCAGCACAACAAAGACAAACCGTACAAGTGTCCCAACTGCTACCGAGCGTACACAGACTCTGCCTCACTTCAGATCCACCTCTCGGCCCACGCCATCAAGCACGCCAAGGCGTACTGCTGCAGTATGTGCGGGAGAGCGTACACATCCGTGAGTAGCGCATGTCTTTTGTTCTATGGCATTGGGGGTCGGGGGCACTGTGTGTTACTCCGAAAGATCTGTTTGTAATTGGGGTAGGATTCGATCCATGGCTTTTCTCTACTTGCAGGAAACCTATTTGATGAAGCATATGTCAAAGCATACTGTGGTGGAACACCTCGTCAACCATCATTCTCCTCAGAGGACCGAGTCTCCTGGCATTCCCGTTAGAATTTCCCTCATATAGAGAGAGCGAGAGCAGCCCCGGAGAGAGGGACCAAAAACTTAGGGCAGACGGAGGTGCTGTCCTCGGCCCACGGTTATCTGGCTGGGAAATAAGTCCAGGAATCAGATCGCCAACTTCTGTCTCCGATTGCGTTAACACTCGGATACCCTGTTGTCCGCTCTGGTGGCGGCTGCTCGTGGACACAACGCGTTTCGCCGACCTATGGATACAAATGGATTTTACCTCTGGATTTATGCTTTTCATTGGTTGCCCTTGGGATTACAAACCTTTTATCTGGCTTCGTACAAGCGGACGTTACCCTGGGGTCAGAACAACTTCTGATTGGCTGGCTGAAGGAGTGGATCATGGATTGGCTGAATTTTGGAAGTCTTGAGTGTCCGCCCTAGGTGTGAGACCTACGTGTACATTCATTGGCCCCAAATATTTTGGTGACATGCGGAGTCCCCGGCTGAGCACTTTTAATCTCTCACATTTTATATCTCTTTATGTTTCTTTAACCTTTTTTATCCTCCATTTTTTTTACATATAAGAAAACAATAAAAAAAAAAAAAAAAATCCTATTTATTGGCCAAGAATTTGGTGCTGCTAATCGGGGAAATGTAAGGTAATGAGCAGAACGCGATAATGAGCTGCGGTCTTCTGTTAGGGTATCCCCCTAATTCAGGGCCCCTACAAGGCACCGTCTTAGCATTCTGACTGCCCTGCTCCAGGAATGGACTGATCAGTGAGTACCCATTGCTCGCTCATAACCATCTGACGCAAAGTCACCGGCGCCCCGGATAATGTTACGCCACATTACTGGTGACCGTGCCGGGGAATTGACCAAATGTTCTTGCTCTCAGCTGAGGTTTTATATAGATTTATATATAACATAGTGTATGAGTCCAGGTAGGCCGGGGAGAGGGCGGCTGAGGAGTCCGACCTGTTTCCCTACATTATCGGACTGGCCACATGCATGGAGAAAGCGGGTCAGTGATGGCAGGTGACTGATAGATGCTAGTACCTCCCATGGTTATGGTTTCTATGGGATGAAGATAGTAATGACCCCAATCTTTGGAGTAACGTATGGCGGGGGATGTAGGGTCCAGTGCTTTTCCCATTCCGCTTTTCTGGTGTTTCTCTCCCATCAGTCCTGACCATACATATTAAGGTGCTGATTGTTTGTTTGGCAGGATCCCCCCCCTATGTTCCTGTTGTGCAGCTGAGAGACGTACGTGTATGTGCGTGTGTGTGCGTGTATGTGTGCGTGTCCATCTGTGGTTCTGCAGATAGAACATCATGTCTCACCCCATCTAACCATTCTCTGCACTTCGGAACCACGCCATCTCATCCACTGACCGCTCCTGGGGAGCATCATCCCTGTATGCTGGTCATTATAGCTTTCAGGGGGCTCCTGCTCAATGACTGTCACAATCCGGGGTGGATAAATGCCTGGAGCTCAGGAGCCAATGCACTTAGTAAGTCACCTCACTATAGGGGGTGACCGGCTCCTGAATTTCACATTATTTTGTCCATCTCTGGTCACACGTCATGCCCGCCGCCGTGTAGTGTACGGACTTGCCTAAAGTGAAACTAAACAACATAAAATGATGATAGTTCTTGTTTTAAAACTCCCAACTACTATGTATCTGTAAATGATAGGGGAATAAACAGTCGGTATGAAACATCCCCCAGCAGTCGTATGATCTTGGCCACTGCCGATGGCGAGTTGTTGCCGCGCTGGGTTCGTTACAGCACTCTGGCGGTTGGGATGTCGGAGTTAGAATACCGACTGCAGCATGCCGACAGTCAGAATCCTGACGAAATTAGGCAAGTATCCTAACCCCCCTTTCCCACAGCCCAACCCCCAAACACGCCCCCCTGTCCGCCGCAGCCGTACCCTAATCCTCCCCCTAGTGCCTACCCCTATCTATGTTGGTGTGAGAGATTATCCACTGATAAAGTCATAGGTCCTGTATCAGGTAGGTCCAGTGATGTAGCAATAACACTACTCTGCCGGCCAGTACTATGTACCCCCCCCCCCCCTACCCTCCCACCATAACTCAGGACTGTTCAGGAAATCTTACTATGTCTGTCCCAGGTAGAGGCCGGTGTTTGGGGAGTCTTGTGTATCTGTAGCTCAGTCATTCCTGCAGACGTCTGTCATGCTCCCGAGGAGTTCTGTCATTTACGGAGCGCGGGGTAAGGGCGATGCTATGAGATGGCTGTGATGTTACCCCTAAGGGCCGCCCTGCGCACGTTACAGGGCAGCTCTGTACATGAGGCGACCCACTTCATTCATTTACAGGAGAGTGAGGAGGGAAGGTGCAGAGCTTACATTACATGGGGTAGTTACTACCTGCAGGTGTGAGGATACAGCGGCTGGTGCAGAGCACAAATAGCAATGTCCTCGCAGTCTGATGCACATTTATATAACACGGTGTACGTCTGATTTATTCCCTTACCTGTGCTGGTGGCGTCTTCTCATAAACGCAGTACTGTCATATCCTGGGCAACGTGACCCCCCCCCTCCCCGCTCAGCGATTCCCCACTTTACCCATAATTCTTATCACACAAGCTTATACGGTATGATTAGCTAATGTATGTAACATTTTCTGTACGCTTACGATATTACCCCATAGAGCTGACAATCCTTACATCTGATTTTCTTGTTACTAACTAATATTGCGATATGTTATATGCACAGGTAGATTAAGATCATGGCGCTAAATATTAAAGTTTAATAACTTATGTGGGTGAATAACGAAAAACGCATCTCTATAAAGTGGTATTAAGCCAATGGAGATCCTGGCTGTGTGTGTGTATACAGGTTACAGGGCATTAATATCCTGCAATGTCACTGCTATCACTATGTGTATACAGGTTACAGGGCATTAATATCCTGCAATGTCACTACTATCACTGTGTATACAGGTTACAGGGCATTAATATCCTGCAATGTCACTACTATCACTATGTATACAGGTTACAGGGCATTAATATCCTGCAATGTCACTACTATCACTGTGTATACAGGTTACAGGGCATTAATATCCTGCAATGTCACTGCTATCACTATGTGTATACAGGTTACAGGGCATTAATATCCTGCAATGTCACTACTATCACTGTATACAGGTTACAGGGCAGTAATATCCTGCAATGTCAGTACTATCACTATGTGTATACAGGTTACGGGGCATTAATATCCTGCAATGTCACTGCTACCACTGTGTATACAGATTGCAGGGCATTAATATCCTGCAATGTCACTGCTATCACTATGTATACAGGTTACAGGGCATTAATATCCTGCAATGTCACTGCTATCACTATGTGTATACAGGTTACAGGGCATTAATATCCTGCAATGTCACTGCTATCACTATGTATACAAGTTACAGGGCATTAATATCCTGCAATGTCACGGCTATCACTATGTGTACACAGGTTATTAATATCCTGCAATGTCACTGCTATCACTTGTATACAGGTTACAGGGCATTAATATCCTGCAATGTCACTACTATCACTGTGTATACAGGTTACGGGGCAATAATATCCTGCAATGTCACTGCTATCACTATGTGTATACAGGTTACAGGGCATTAATATCCTGCAATGTCACTGCTATCACTGTGTATACAGGTTACAGGGCATTAATATCCTGCAATGTCACTATCACTATGTGTATACAGGTTACAGGGCAATAATATCCTGCAATGTCACTGCTATCACTATGTGTATACAGGTTATTAATATCCTGCAATGTCACTGCTATCACTATGTGTATACAGGTTATTAATATCCTGCAATGTCACTGCTATCACTGTGTATACAGATTACAGGGCATTAATATTCTGCAATGTCACTGCTATCACTGTGTATACAGGTTACAGGGCAGTAATATCCTGCAATGTCACTGCTATCACTGTGTATACAGGTTACAGGGCATTAATATCCTGCAATGTCACTACTATCACTGTGTATACAGGTTACAGGGCATTAATATCCTGCAATGTCACTGCTATCACTATGTGTATACAGGTTACAGGGCATTAATATCCTACAATGTCACTGCTATCACTATGTGTATACAGGTTACAGGGCATTAATATCCTGCAATGTCACTGCTATCACTATGTGTATACAGGGCATTAATATTCTGCAATGTCACTGCTATCAGTATGTGTATACAGGTTACAGGGCATTAATATTCTGCAATGTCACTGCTATCACTATGTGTATACAGGTTACAGGGCATTAATATTCTGCAATGTCACTGCTATCACTATGTGTACACAGGTTATTAATATCCTGCAATGTCACTGCTATCACTATGTGTATACAGGTTATTAATATCCTGCAATGTCACTGCTATCACTTGTATACAGGTTACAGGGCATTAATAGCCTGCAATGTCACTACTATCACTGTGTATACAGGTTACGGGGCAATAATATCCTGCAATGTCACTGCTATCACTATGTGTATACAGGTTACAGGGCATTAATATCCTGCAATGTCACTGCTATCACTGTGTATACAGGTTACAGGGCATTAATATCCTGCAATGTCACTGCTATCACTATGTGTATACAGGTTATTAATATCCTGCAATGTCACTGCTATCACTATGTGTATACAGGTTATTAATATCCTGCAACGTCACTGCTATCACTATGTGTATACAGGTTATTAATATCCTGCAATGTCACTGCTATCACTGTGTATACAGGTTACAGGGCATTAATATCCTGCAATGTCACTGCTATCACTATGTATACAGGTTACAGGGCATTAATATCCTGCAATGTCACTGCTATCACTGTGTATACAGGTTACAGGGCATTAATATCCTGCAATGTCACTGCTATCACTATGTATACAGGTTACGGGGCAATACTATCCTGCAATGTCACTGCTATCACTATGTGTATACAGGTTATTAATATCCTGCAATGTCACTGCTATCACTATGTGTATACAGGTTATTAATATCCTGCAATGTCACTGCTATCACTGTGTATACAGGTTACAGGGCATTAATATCCTGCAATGTCACTGCTATCACTATGTATACAGGTTACAGGGCATTAATATCCTGCAATGTCACTGCTACCACTGTGTATACAGGTTACAGGGCATTAATATCCTGCAATGTCACTGCTATCACTATGTGTATACAGGCTACAGGGCATTAATATCCTGCAATGTCACTACTATCACTGTGTATACAGATTACAGGTTATTAATATCCTGCAATGTCACTACTATCACTGTGTATACAGATTACAGGGCATTAATATCCTGCAATGTCACTGCTATCACTATGTGTATACAGGTTATTAATATCCTGCAATGTCATTGCTATCACTATGTGTATACAGGTTATTAATATCCTGCAATGTCATTGCTATCACTATGTGTATACAGGTTACAGGGCATTAATATCCTGCAATGTCACTGCTATCACTATGTGTATACAGGTTATTAATATCCTGCAATGTCATTGCTATCACTATGTGTATACAGGTTACAGGGCATTAATATCCTGCAATGTCACTGCTATCACTATGTGTATACAGGTTATTAATATCCTGCAATGTCATTGCTATCACTATGTGTATACAGGTTACAGGGCATTAATATCCTGCAATGTCACTGCTATCACTATGTGTATACAGGTTATTAATATCCTGCAATGTCATTGCTATCACTATGTGTATACAGGTTACAGGGCATTAATATCCTGCAATGTCACTGCTATCACTATGTGTATACAGGTTATTAATATCCTGCAATGTCATTGCTATCACTATGTGTATACAGGTTACAGGGCATTAATATCCTGCAATGTCACTGCTATCACTATGTGTATACAGGTTACAGGGCATTAATGTTCCGCTAGGTCACTGCCCTGTAACCTGTGTGTGTATACAGGTTACAGGGCATTAATGTCCCACAACAGCACCATTGTCTCTGTGTATACAGGATACAGGGTATTAATGTTCCCCGTCGTCACTGCTGGCTCTGTGTATACAGGTTGCAGGGTATTAATGTTCCCCGTCATCACTGCAGGCTCTGTGTATACAGGTTACAGGGCATTAATGTTCCCCGTCATCACTGCTGGCTCTGTGTATACAGGTTACAGGGTATTAATGTTCCCCGTCATCACTGCTGGCTCTGTGTATACAGTTTACAGGGCATTAATGTTCCCCGTCATCACTGCTGGCTCTGTGTATACAGATTACAGGGCATTAATGTTCCCCGTCATCACTGCTGGCTCTGTGTATACAGTTTACAGGGCATTAATGTTCCCCGTCATCACTGCTGGCTCTGTGTATACAGATTACAGGGCATTAATGTTCCCCGTCATCACTGCTGGCTCTGTGTATACAGGTTACAGGGCATTAATGTTGCCCGTCATCACTGCTGGCTCTGTGTATACAGGTTACAGGGCATTAATGTTCCCCGTCATCACTGCTGGCTCTCCATGTGTACGTACAGGTCATTATTGTACTAAAATGTCACTTCTGGTGAGAACGGTAGATGTGCAGCTTCTAACATATAGATTCCAGATATGTTTGAAAGACCTAACAATGTCTTACTGTGGGAAGATGGGTTTGTATTACATTGCAGACATTGGGGGGAATTCAATTGAATGCGATCTTGAATAGCGCCGGGAATGAGTGCCTGGGGCTATTCGATTGGCCACGCTGTAATCCCGCGACTAGAGGATTTCTGCTCGCACCCTTCTGCCGCAAACCCCTGGCAGTAGGTGCGGTAACTGCATCTCCCGACTTAAGTGCCGGGCGCGATGCAGAGAGTTGAATAGCTCTGGGCACTCGTTCCCGACACTAGCCAACATCACATTTAATAGAACCCCCCCTTGTCTGCTTTGCTGTAGGATACCATTGGGGAAATAATATCATCTCCCGTTACATGTAATCATGTCGTTGTGTAATATGGAGATAGCGACACGGCGGGTTCTTTAGTAATTGTTATCCCGTCTGAGCAGCTGTCGTAGAATAATTTACCTTTATGATCTGCATTTTGTTTTACCTTGTAACATGGAACCAAGCCAACCTGCATCTCATCTAGCACATAATGCTGCCTTCAACCTGCATCTCATCTAGCACATAATGCTGCCTTCAACCTGCATCTCATCTAGCACATAATGCTGCCTTCAACCTGCATCTCATCTAGCACATAAATGCTGCCTTCAACATGCATCTCATCTAGCACATAATGCTGCCTTCAACCTGCATCTCATCTAGCACATAATGCTGCCTTCAACATGCATCTCATCTAGCACATAATGCTGCCTTCAACATGCATCTCATCTAGCACATAATGCTGCCTTCAACCTGCATCCCATCTAGCACATAAATGCTGCCTTCAACCTGCATCCCATCTAGCACATAAATGCTGCCTTCAACCTGCATCTCATCTAGCACATAATGCTGCCTTCAACCTGCATCTCATCTAGCACGTAAATGCTGCCTTCAACATGCATCCCATCTAGCACATAAATGCTGCCTTCAACCTGCATCCCATCTAGCACATAATGCTGCCTTCAACCTGCATCCCATCTAGCACATAATGCTGCCTTCAACCTGCATCTCATCTAGCACATAAATGCTGCCTTCAACCTGCATCTCATCTAGCACATAATGCTGCCTTCAACCTGCATCTCATCTAGCACATAATGCTGCCTTCAACCTGCATCTCATCTAGCACGTAAATGCTGCCTTCAACCTGCATCTCATCTAGCACGTAAATGCTGCCTTCACCCTGCATCTCATCTAGCACATAATGCTGCCTTCAACCTGCATCCCATCTAGCACATAATGCTGCCTTCAACATGCATCTCATCTAGCACATAATGCTGCCTTCAACATGCATCTCATCTAGCACATAATGCTGCCTTCAACCTGCATCCCATCTAGCACATAATGCTGCCTTCAACATGCATCTCATCTAGCACATAATGCTGCCTTCAACCTGCATCTCATCTAGCACATAATGCTGCCTTCAACCTGCATCTCATCTAGCACATAATGCTGCCTTCAACCTGCAGCCCATCTAGCACATAAATGCTGCCTTCAACCTGCATCTCATCTAGCACATAAATGCTGCCTTCTGTTACTCATTAACATCTCCTCTAATTATTTCTGGCCTCTGACCAATACTGAGTGCTTTTAATTGACCAGAAATGTATATATTAGGATATGTCGGTGGAAAGGTCTCCATCAGCCTCCTGTATAACTGACACTAGCACAGGAAAGCCTTGTGTTCTGCGCTCAGTAAGCAGGACCTCTCCTCCTTCAGAACGCTTTATAGGTTTGGAACGAGCCACGATTTGCCTCAATTTATGACGATTTCCCCACATCGCTGCTTTAAATCCTACAGCAAAAGTCACAGAAAATATGGAATTTTCCAAATCCCAGCAATTCCCCCGACATCTCACATCATATAATAATCACAGTACATTGGTTTAGCTCTAATACCCCTCAACTATTTGTGTTACATATGGTTGTTGCTACAGTACAGTTTTCTGGTTAATTGACATAAGCTACCAAACAGGTTTGTTTATAGGAGTTAATCTATAATCTTAGGGGCCAATTCCATTACACGCCAGTATAAGCTTGTGTCATTATTCATCCTGAGTGATGTCGTCAACGATTTTCCCTGGAGCTGGCGGACAGACTAAATCGTGCATACACACTGTGTACTCTATAACGACCTTTATCGTTAGGTTGTTGATCAGATATAAGGTCGTTATTGAGATTGCCAGATCTTCCTGCATGTAGGGAAGATCTGAGGATGCGACCAAGGGGGAACGCGCATCATTATAGTTTGTACACGTGCATTGATTTGTCGTTCCGATGCATCAAAATCGCCAAGAAAATCGCCTAGTGTGTACCCACCTTTACGGTTACTGCTGCCCCTCACATGCCTGTTATTGGACATCCACAGTTGTCATGCCTGTGGGGAGACCCTTACCTCCCATTGGCTGATTCTCACTACACCTAGGGGGTAAATTTACTAAAGTGAGAGTTTTTAGAAGTGGAGATATTGCCCATAGCAACCAATCAGATTCTACTTAACATGTAACTAGCACCTTCTAGATAATAGCTAGAATCTGATTGGTTGCTATGGGCAACATCTCCAATTCTGTAAACTCTCACCTTAGTAAACATACTTTTAATCTTATAGTGTATGTAATCACATGGAAGGATTGTCACCCTCATCTACAGGTTGTTTCATCTCTGTAATCACATGGAAAGATTGTCACCCTCATCTACAGGTTGTTTCATCAGGAGCAGATGATTTTGTTTAATCAGGAGCAGATGATTTTGTTTGTATTGGGTTTTATGAAGCTTGCAGTAAAATGTAGTGTACCAAAAGTGAAAACCAGTTACCTCTCCTCCTTCTGAGGCCCCCGTCACCAGTTTACCCGGGGTGGTCACAGTATGGTATGCCTAATGTACTTATCCCTTTTGTACTGTCCAGAGATTGATGCAGCTGGGAGGAAAAGTTCTGCTGTGTCTCTAGAAGGTCCCCTGCCTGTTCCATAAGCTCTGTGCTTTACTGGTAATCCATATACATCTCACCGCCTTCCTATTGTGAAGGCTCGAGTTGGTTACCCCCTCCCAGAGTGGGGCTTTACACAGCAATCCTGTTGGCATTTCATGGGCACAGCTCACTCTGTACAGATCTTATGTACTGCGCGGCGGTATCCTGCTGTATACGCTCCTCAAATGACTCCTGTACACGTTCCTCGAACTGTATCTGTTATTTTTATACACGTTTTAAGCCTTAACTATATTGTTATTTTAACAGTTGTGTGTTTTTATTATCATTTAGTTTCCTTTCGTTGTTAGGCTGAATCTGGCTGCCCTTCTCCCCGCTTCTAATGTGTTGTGTAAGGGTTATGCAAGGACTGACCTGACCCCTCGGCATGTTAATAATGTGTAAATATGCTAATATACTTATTATTAACACCTTTTCTTTTTCTATATGAAATACAAGCCACATGTATGTAGAGCCTAGCTATCTCATTCAGTAACATGTCTCCACCAAGACAGCTGAACTAAACCACAGCTGAGAAATCAGTCTGCATTATGTACAAAAAACAAGGAAAATGGTAAAAAAAAAATAAAAATGAAAAGTTGCTATTTGTATCTGTTGTGAAAATAAACTTGTAAATGCAACATTTGTATAAAAAAATCAAACAGACCCTGTTCAGTTTTTTGTATTGTCCTGTTGCGTCTCGGTTGGGGTGTCGAGTGCGGCGATCACAGTTATCCGTCGTCTTTTCCCGTAAAGTCTATTTTCTCCTGAAATGAAAAGCTTTTCTTCTTTCCGCTAAGGACGAAGCTCGCGCTGTGACCGTGGAAAATGGCGAGTTGGACTTTAACATTTGAAAATACAATCTGAAACTAGAAATGAATGTAAAGAGCCAGCAATTTTTCAAATGTAACGTGTGAGCTGACACCAAAAATTGTGGTGGTACCAATGTAAATATTTCCCAGAATATTAAAAGAGACGGTCACGCTTAGACTGAACACGGGTGTAGTAGGTATTACTACACAGGGCCGGCGGTTCAAATCCCGACAGCGGCAGCCCGGCAAGGGTGAAAATCCTGATTGTCCCTAAGGTAAGTATTCACTAACCTAATTTACCCCCCCCCAATCCTCCCTTAGGGTGCCTAACTCTAACCTCCCCACTAAGTGCCTAAACCTAACCCCCCCCCTTCCCCTAGCCTAAACCTAACCCTCCCGCGGGGGTGCCTAACCCTAGGTCCCCCTGGGAGCCCTAAACCTAACCCCCCCCCCCCAACACCCCCCAGCGGCTGCCCGCGACTGGCTCACCTTCGTTCAGTATGCCGGGCGTCGGTCTTCCGGTGCCTGTTTAATGACAGGCGTCTAGTTTTTAACACCTGTCATTGGTACCACGCCGTGATTAGAAAGACTGGAAGCCGGCGGTCGGCATTTAGATCGTCTGCTTCCAAACTACATCTCCTGCACACAGCTATAGACTATGGATCTCATTCAGAGCCGGACGCTATTTGCGCTCGTTCGTTCAGAAAAAAGGGGTGGCTATTCAAATGAACCGTTCGCTCTTTGCGGTCTGTTCACGCCTCTAGGTCTGCACGAGCGAACCAAACATGCGGTCGTTTTTTTGAAATCTACGCCCCTCTGGCCGCTCGCATCCTACGTCATGTCCGCTATTTATTAGATTAATCGACTACATCGACCAGCGTATGAACTGCTCGCTATTCTTGTGGTTGGTTTTTTCAACCGCTATTTTGCGAGCAGTTCAGAGTGAAAATAACCAAGTGACGTGGTCAATGACGCTGCTTTATTAATTATGCACACCCATAAAACGCCCGTTTTGACCTTTAAGCACGCCTGCGTTCTGATCTCCACTCCCCGTTTTCAAGCACCTTCCCCTGTTACCACCCACATACGCCTCCTCCTGTCACTCAAAATAGCAGGCATTCGCTATTTAGCGAACAAACGATTTTCGGCCGCACTGACTGGTTCGTGCATGCGTATTACGATCCGTACACATGCGCAGTTGTGCAAACATCGCTCGGAACGAACGAGCGGCCGCTTACGAGCGGCTCTGAATCAGGCCCTATATAGGTAGTACAAGCCAAATGACCAGTATATTATACCAGCTATATCACCAGTAGCATAAGGTATCCAGCTCATGCTCCCCTAATGCCCACCTTCCCCCACTTCAGTCTATCCTCAGTGCTACCTCCCGTCTCATTTGCCCCTCCCATGGCGCTGTCTGCCTCACCTCTCTGCCAATCCTTTCACTGGCTCCTCTTCCACCTCTCAGACTAATTCAAACTCTGGAAAGCCGTGTGTCATACCCATGAGGCTCCAGATCCAATCCATTAATCCCAAAGCGCTGCTCTTCTTTTCCTTCCCTGGGCTATGCCTAAAAATGTGTTCAGTTTTTACTACCCATGTTTTTCTCAACAACATTCCCTACCATAAAGCAATGGGGGTTACAATACTCCTTACTCATTACCTGTCCGTCTCTGAATTGAGGTTGTGGGTTGATGAGTAGGAAAGAGGCCTCATGGTTACTGGCAAAACATTTTAACCAACTGTTTACCGTAATCACTGTTTCTGCTCCTATGGAGACCCAATAGCCTTTCCTAACCAGGTTTTTCTGTGACACTTGCTGACATCCAACAAGGTATCACCCTACTGGAGGGGAACTTCAGCTGGACCCTAGACTCCGTGACTTGTGAAGAGGTTACCAGAGTGGGCTTACTTCTCCACTCCTTCATATAAACTCTCACCGTCTGTTTCCACCTGGTACTGACTCCTCCCACTGCGTCATGGGTGGGTAACTTGTTTCTGCCACCAGGCTCCTGCAGCTGGATCCACTTGTCCCAACAAGCTTCTACATCGGCACCTTTAACCACCTCACCCAGACTCCATCAGCTCCTGGAACCACGTACTACTCAGTTTGTGCAGTCACACTGCGGCCACTTCCAGTGGACCAGTAATGCGATTGGTAGCAGGCAGAGGGCTTGGAGACACTGGGCTCAGCCGCAGTACAGCTGGAGAGCAGTTTAAGCATTTGGCGCTTACCAGTTGGTCACTGGATACCAGCAGATACAGCGACTTGAATCAGGATGAGGATGATTATTAGCTCCAGTAAATGTTCTGATGAGGACAATCCCTTGGCGGAAGGTGCTTTGGGATATTGCGGCATTACAGATGTGACGCACCTCTGGCACAGAATATAGCAGTAGTGGCGTATCTACAAAGAGTTGGAGGGAGAGTCCCACACCGCATACCCTGTCTTCATGTTCTTGAATACTGTCCTCTCCGTGGCAGGGCTGCACGAATCACTGGGGAAATGCCTCTGCGGCCATATTCCTGGGCATCTGCTCATGCACGCAAAACCTCTGGGAAAATGGACCCGCACCAGTAGACCCTGGGACAGTGATGAGGGGACCCGGACAGAGACTGCACATGTTACCCCCTACTCTCTGCAGTGATAACCTGGGAGGGAACCTGCCCTTACTCCTGTATATGTGCCTGCTAGCTGCGGACACCAAGAGATGATCCAACACTCTTATAATATCCATGAAGTAGTTATAATGTGTCTGTGCTCAACTACGTGTTAGACACTATGGCACTGCTGCCATCAGTAAGGTGATGTAATGAGTAAGAAATGTGTATTTATTATCCTTACAATTTACTGGAGTCACCGTGCTCCTGTGGAGGAGTAATAATACTCAGTCTATGGGGCATATTCAATTGTGCGCAAGGTTTTGTGAGGAAAAAACCTTGTGCCCAATTGTGGATTACTGCGGGTATGCGCGCTCCCGATACCCATGGTATCCCCTAAAAAAAAAAAAGTGGCCGCTGGGTTTTCAGAGCTGAAAATCCAGCACCACGTGAAAAAAAACCCCCAATAAATTCTACACTTACCTGCCCGGGGGTCTCCCCTCCATCTTCTCGATGGAGAGGGGGCTGCTGGGAGGAGCAAGGGCTGCTGGGAGATGTAGTTCTCCCAGTGCCCATTATGGGGGGGGTACACACCGTTACCAGCACTCACCCTGCTGCAGAAGACCGCGCTGCAGAAGGTAAGTAATTAAGGACTAATTAAGCTAATTAGAAACTTCCAGTTGCTTAATTAGTGCTCAGAGGGGTGCTGCCGGGGTTCCAGAGCAAGTACTGCTGATTATTCCTAAAATTAACAATTTAAAAAAAAAAAATCTCACTTGCTCTGGAGGTGCGAGAATAAAAAATCAGAACCGGACGCTCTGAATCAGGGCCGGCCCTCTGGTTTTTTAGAGCGGCCTCCTGGCCGCTCGCATAGCTGTGACCACCCGCAGCTATAGCGAGCGGCCAGGAAGATGGTCGCGATGGTCAAGAACATCGCAACTATCGGGCTTGCGACGAGACCCTTGTTGTAGGGTCTCGTTGCCGCAAGCCCTAGAGTGCTTTCGGCTCTACCAGAGCCGAAAGCACTCCCACTGACATCAGTTGTGATGCCACGCCCCCGGCCCGCCCATCAAAGGGGGCGTGCTGTCACTCAACATCGACAGCACGTCCCCTTTGGTACGAGACCCGGAGCGACGGCTTGCCCGTCGCTATCCGGGTCTCGCGCATGCCGGCCATATCGACCTGCTTGCGAGCGCTCACGAGTGGGTCTGAATCAGGCCCAGAGTGTGTGCCTAGTTACACGCGCTGTTGGTTGTGCTCTCCTGTATGTGATGTCTGTCACTTCTGGGTAGAGCAGTACCCCGAGACGTCACGATAGTGTAATGCTGCCCCGTGTGGCCGGTATTGATAATTATGAGCGCCTGAAGCCAGTTCTTTAGATACATTTAGTTAAAGTGCACTGGTTTCTAACATAGGGCCTGATTCGGAGCCGGACGCTCTTTGAGAGCGTTCGCTCTGAATCAGGGCGCCCCTGTTTTTTTCTTAAAGACGGCCTCCTGGCCGCTCACTAAACTGCTTTAGCGAGCGGCCAGGTGATGGTCACGATGGTCATGACCATCGCAACCATCATGGCTTGCGACTAGACCCTTGTGGTAAACGAGACCCTTTGGGAACGCCTCCATTTGGCCAGCCCCCCCCCCCCCAACCCGCCTCCAAAACGGCCAAGCTGTCAATCACAATCGACAGCTGCCCCACTTTGGTGCGAGACCCGTATCGACCGAACGCCTGTCGCTGGCTGGGTCTCGCGCATGCCGGAGCCAGTGGGGAACCATTGACCAGCTTGCGAGCGCGTCTGAATCAGGCCCACAGTCCAATGAACTCCAATTGTAGGTATCCATAGTGTAAATCGCCCTAACTACTTAAATTCACACTGTGACTGCCCGCCATTGCAAGACCATCGTGGCACATGACCAGTGTGGCGCAGACGCATCTGCAGTATACAAAACATTGGCCAGTTAAGAGAGAATTGAAACTGCGACCACCTCTGAATAAAGCCCAAAGGCACTGCTGACCCCTAGAGCACATGCATAATCTAAAGGGGCATACCCACTAGACGATTTGCTTCATGAGCGACATTGTGCACAAACACTGAACGCTATCGGGCTCCCTCCCTCATTCCCGAACATGCAACAACCTGACAATATCGTTAGATTGGCCTGCATGTTCGGGCGATGAGCGACAAAGACCAACGACCTGCGGGAGTGCGCATCATTGGTTGTTATTGTTCATCGTTTTGCGTACAACCTGGACGATATAGTAAACGACTTATCGTTCAGTCGTCCAAAATATCGGCAAGTGTGTACGCACCTTAAGGCTTTATGATCATGTTATAAGCGGTGTCTGTGTGATACAATAATCTTCCCTCACAGCATTAGTACCCAGACTGGGCACTGCGGCAATACATCTGTGTGGGTGCCCCAGGCTAGTGGTCCAGGACCAAATCAAAGTTTTGATTGTCAGTGTGATGGGAAAAACCAGTGCTGGTGGCTCTCAATGATAAAATATGTGGGCAAACAAGCAAACCCTGCCCACCACCACATACAGTAACTGACCCTAAGGATGACCGGTCAGCACAATTTATAATATTTATTTTCTTCATTTCTCAATAAGAAACTTTTGGCCTAAGAGTGAGATTAAAAAAAAAAAAGCTGATAGTCTGGGGCTCTGTGATTCAAGAAAGTTTGGGACCCCTGCCTTACGGGACCCTTTGCAGCTAATAGACTTTCTGAGGGTCACATAGACTCTTTCAAAAGTACACGTTCAATTCGGTTACAAATTAGGTATCTACAACTCTAGAAGTTCTGACAGCGTAGGGGGCTATATGCCCTGTTCCTCACAGCAGTGACAGCCGTTACATACATATAACATGTTGTTACAGATGGAAGTATATAAACATACTTTGCACAACATTAACTAGATATATTTACTCCATATTAGGGGTTTGATTCTCAGCCAGACGCATCCGCGGCGGCTCTTACATTAGGCTGCAGCAGCTTCCTTCCACCAATATGAGAATCCGCCTGTGTATACTAAATACCCGTGCGTCTGCATGTGGAAGCCTATCCCGGCCACTGTTCTGTCCATAGCCACCATCAGTAGTATCTGGACTTGTACCCACCCCACGCTGGGCATAATAATCTGTGCATCTGCATGTGGGAGCCTATCCCGCCCACTGTTCTGTCCGTAGCCACCATCAGTAGTATCTGGACTTGTACCCACCCCACGCTGGGCATAATAATCCGTGCGTCTGCATGTGGAAGCCTATCCCGGCCACTGTTCTGTCCATAGCCACCATCAGTAGTATCTGGACTTGTACCCACCCCACGCTGGGCATAATAATCTGTGCATCTGCATGTGGGAGCCTATCCCGCCCACTGTTCTGTCCGTAGCCACCATCAGTAGTATCTGGACTTGTACCCACCCCACGCTGGGCATAATAATCCGTGCGTCTGCATGTGGAAGCCTATCCCGGCCACTGTTCTGTCCATAGCCACCATCAGTAGTATCTGGACTTGTACCCACCCCACGCTGGGCATAATAATCTGTGCATCTGCATGTGGGAGCCTATCCCGCCCACTGTTCTGTCCGTAGCCACCATCAGTAGTATCTGGACTTGTACCCACCCCACGCTGGGCATAATAATCTGTGCGTCTGCATGTGGAAGCCTATCCCGGCCACTGTTCTGTCCGTAGCCACCATCAGTAGTATCTGGACTTGTACCCACCCCACGCTGGGCATAATAATCTGTGCGTCTGCATGTGGGAGCCTATCCCGCCCACTGTTCTGTCCATAGCCACCATCAGTAGTATCTGGACTTGTACCCACCCCACGCTGGGCATAATAATCCGTGCATCTGCATGTGGGAGCCTATCCCGTACACTGTTCTTACATCTGCAGCATTATATAGAAGGTCAACCCACCACAAATCCAACACTATAATTTATTTTATTCTAAGCACTGTTACCTAAGTATTCCTCTCCCCGCTGCTCAGTATGAAACTGAATCGGGCCCATAGACATGTACCTCGCTCGAGTTTCTAACCTGGCTCTCTCCCCTGCCGTGATTGCTGGCCTGGAGAGGAGCTATGGGCACATGATAGGATGTTCACCAGCTGCATCCACCTGCATGGGGTCGTTCATCACATTTGACAGATTAAGCTGCATGTACGGCAGATCTGTCGATGCGATGAATGACCCTGCGTGAGCGCGCATGGGCCGACATAGCGCGTACACACTAGCTGATGTTGACGATATGTAGGCTTTGCACCCACTCTCCTCCACTGGAAGACACTTAAACAGTATCTTCACACTTGCGGACAATACGGACTTCCCACCTTGTTCCCCAAGCCCTCCACAATTGGTCCAACTTTATGGCCATTGCATGTCGGCCGGGTGACTGGTAGTAAGGGGCTCCATCCCATCCGCTTTATTCAGATGTAGTCTCCTTCAGGAAGAGACCACTGGTTCTAGACTGAGCTCAAACATTATACGTAGAGACTGCATCATAACTTTTTGAGCAGAGATTTGTCACAATTTGAGACCTCTTCTCCACCCTACAGGTCTTGCCGCCACAATGTTTAAGCTACTTGTAGCCTTCGCCCCTCAGATTTACGTCAGGAGAGAGGAATCACCCATATTTCTATACGAAGCATATTGGTCCTGGAGATACAGTACAAAGTTCTAAAAGTAGTGGTACAGGTGCCATAACAACAAGGCAGATGGGGAGGTCGCTCAAGAGCTACAACACTCATGGCTACAACACCAGCATCGGACTTGCTCATTGGGGACAGCTTGCAACAAATGTCGGGTCACAAGCTGATTGAAAAGGTCAAGGAAGAGAGACAAGACTGTCCTGGACAACAACAATGATATGGAGGGGGATGGAGGCAGCAGGAAGCCACATACAAAGTTATATAGTGGGAGGAGCAGGGTCCCCAGCAGCACAGAGTATATCAGGAGATGAGTGATGTGTTAGTGAGGACAGGGCTGCATATGACAGGGGCAGTGACATGATGTGAGGATGGGAATGGAGGCAGCAGGAAGCCACAGACAGAGTTATATAGTGGAAGGAGCAGGGTCCCCAGCAGTACAGAGTATATCAGGAGCTGAGTGATGTTTTGGACAGTCCTCTCGCTCCCGTTATAGAGGATGAGGTCTTTGCACTTTTTACTTAACCATCAATCTATAGTCTTGACACATCTCCCTTGTTCCACCCACTGTCCTCCAACACTTGGCCACATCGCCAACATGTTCTTCACCGCTGGCACTTTTCCTTCCATCTTCAAGCATGTGCTCCTCTCTACTACCTTGAAGAAACCATTTCTCAGACCTCCCACTCTCTCAAGCTCCCCCGCCCCCCAAAATAACTGGAGCTGTTGGTGTAAAACTTCTTAACCCACCTCCCTGACCTGATCCTCTGCAATAGGGCTGTACCCACCCATCCTCAGTTACCTCTCTGCTATCTTCAGGATCTTTTCCTGGCCACTTGTCTTCCCCTTGGCTCTCCTGGTCACCTCTTACCTTTCCATATGCTCCTTTAGTGTCTCTACATTTCGCACGAATTTCCCAAACCCGACATAGTCACAACAAATAGTGTTTATTCAACTGCAACTTTATTTATAAAATAAAGATAACACTTGCAAAAGGTTTCATAACCTAGCACCAATATAGCACCTGATAACCAGACCCCAGGGCTTAAAAGTATAGGAAAGATTCTTGGAAAAGTGGACACCGTAGGGGGCGAGGTTACAGAGGTGTATTGCACAGTAACTATCACAGGGAAATAGTCCCAGGACCCCTCCCAGGATGTAGGGAGAAATTGGGGCTACAGGCCTCTTCTCCTTCACAGTGCTTGTAGACAAAGGCTTCAATTTGGCTGGCACAAACATTTGCAGTTGGTAGAAATCCCTACTTAATCCTAAGGAACTAATCAAGAAGATGCTAAAATCAGGGGAGAGGGAGAGATAGCTGGAACTCCAGTGTCTAGTTACTGTACCGCTAGCTCTCTATAGCTCGTCCAGCGCTGGACATAGCAGTTTCGGACAGATGCTCACAGACTTTCATTATAAACAAGTGTCATTTAAACCCTGTTTGGAATTGATCCCATTGTTTAGTGAACCAATGAAACACTTGATGGCCCATTACCTGACAACCATCGGGCATAGTTGGAGACACTAGTGGTCAGGCTTCCCTATGGAAATAGGAGAATTTCATATAGGTGGTGTGATAGGCAGCTGATGTGCCCCAGTTACGTCTCAGACAGCAATGACTGACCAGCACTGCATGCACATGAGAACTGCAGAGGAACCCGGGACTAAATCCGACATCTTACATATGAGGGTGTAGTGGTAGAAACTGAATTCCTTCACCTGCTGCCGGTGACTTCAGCCCAGAGCCTGGAATAATAACTTGCTAGCACCTAATCCAGAAGAATGGGTTTCAGCACTACCCTAAGCAGAACACATTTCAGTCCATACAGTACTAATGCCTCCCCAGAATAAGGACCCAACATTGGGAGACAACATTGTGGGAGAGACCTGCATCTTAGAGGCCTGGAGAACACTGGGCTGGAGTCACCAGATACAACTTGTGCACAGTCTTCATGGTGAAGATCTGGTCAACTGTCAATGACCGTTTGGAAAGTCTTCAATTTCCACAAGCAGGGACAGGAGGTGTCTATCACCAAAGACAATGTTTTCATCTTAGACAGGTGAGCAAGCAACAAGCAGGGAAGATATCCAAGTAATACCTTCAGGTTCATACTCATATTGCACGGTTCATCTTCCTCCCATACATGTAGCATTAAGTGAGAGGTCATTCTAAACTGCCATAGCCAGGAATCCACAGGCCCTGACCACTACACAGGAAGGAGGACACAACGCGCTCCGCTAAGTTGCTGCAATAAAGCCGGCATCTGCTGGAGCCTGGGATTGTAGGACTAAGCCACTATCTACATGAGATAAACATAAAACCCATCACATACAAAATAATTTCTGCTCAAAACCAGGACATCCCTTTCAAAATAGAGAATTTGGTTGTAAAAAATATAAAGTAAAGTAGATTCCTATAAATAACATGGTTCAGATGCCAGTCCACAAATTACCCCATATTGTCTGCATGGGGGCAGGTTCTATAAGCCAAACCATGGATTCCTAGGAATCATGAACCCCCTGGCTGCTGCCTCCTGCAAGAGCTTTTCCATTCTCACTGAGCGAACAAGAGGTGGAGGAACAAGACTGGAGCCCATGAGGTGGAGGAACAAGGCTGGAGCCCATGAGGCGGAGGAACAAGGCTGGAGCCCATGAGGCGTAGGAACAAGGCTGGAGCCATAAGGTGGAGGAACAAGGCTGGAGCCCATGACGTGGAGGAGCAAGGCTGAACAGCAAGAGATGGAGGAGCCAGACCAGAGACCAAGAGGTGGAGGAGCGAGGCTGGAGAGTCAGTCTGTCCTATATTACTTAAGAGTCCTTTAGCATACTGATCTGGGCATAGATCTTGAGAGCTGGCCCCAATTTAATGTTCATGGTGCTCATAAGATGGTCTTCTTTGAGAAGAAGCAGGGCCTGGCCATCGATTTCTTGTGCTCGGAACTCCTCTGAGATCTCCTGGCAACCTGGACAGTCAGAGAAGAAGGTATTAGGGCAGAGCGGACAGTAGTTTAATGCAAAAAGGACAGGGATACAGACAAAACAAGGCTGCAGAGTGGATTTGCAGTAGCAGCACATGTCAGGAATTTCCCTGACGCGCAGGCATATAGGAGCAAAGCGTCACAGTACACGGAGCCTGCGGTAAGTATTACATGAGCTGCGCAAGCGCTTTCACCTAAAACAGAAATAGTTGTGTGGTTAAAACAATAATTTATTATTATTAGAAGAGCAGTTTAAGTACAAAACCTCCACATTAAGGCGCATTTATAATTGTGTAGTCTTTGGGTATCACAGCTTGGTTACTGGATGCTAGCACTGCATGATCACTCGCAAATGGCGTTGGGTCGTCGTGCGCTAATCTGATCATTAAATTGTGTATAATTTATACTGCACTATTTTCTAAATGTAATTGGTCCTGACCCAGATACATTGTAATTGAATAATGACAAGGCCTCTTCTTGGACAGACCTTGGTTACTGATAGTCATCATTCACACTTCCTCAGCTATAGGGCGCCCCCCAGTGTTAGACGCTGGGTCTGCAAAGTAAAAGTTTTCTGTTCCCTTCTGAATTTTCTAACTAGTGAGTGTGTATGTGTGTGTCAGATATGTGTGTGTGTGTGTGTGTGTGTGTGAGTGAGTGACTGACTGTGTCTAAAGCCGCATACACACTAGACGATAAGTTGGACGATATGAATGATATAGTTATCGTTCATCGCGTTCAATATCGTCCAGTGTGTATGCATGACATCGATAACGATGTCTTTCATTGCCCGTACTTGCAGGGCAATCTGACGATATGGTCAGGTTCTGCAAGTACGGGGATGAGGGAGGGTGCAGTCACTGAACGATATTGTTAACGACACAGAGCCCGACAGTGCAGGGGAAACACTTTACGATATCCTCCATGAGCGATATCGTTACGTGTGTATGCAGCTTTAGACTGTCTGTCTATGGCTATCTGTGAGTGAGTGTGTGTGTGAGAGATTGTATCGGGGTGTGTGACACAGTGTGTGGCTATCTTTGACTGTGTGTCCCTCCCTCCCTCCGTGTCCCTCCCTCATTGTATATAATAACTGCCGTACAATGGACAGGGCAGATTGTTCAGTGAAACAACTTAAGCCGGGTACACACCAAACGATGTCTAGGGTGTAAGACATCGGCGGTATCCGCCATCAGCAAGTGTGCAACGTCAGCGACATAATAGGTACACACTAGACGATATGCCCAATATGATGTTCCGATTCGCCGAAATCGGATGACATATTGTGTAGTGTGTACCCGGCTTTACACTTCCCTAGGAGAGGAGCTGATCTTTGGAATTTGCGTACTGAGCGACATTACGCACCTGGCAAGGACCGGATGAACTGGTAGACCTCTTCTACATTCCACTTGGTAGGGTCGCTGGGTAAGAAGGTTTGGTCGTTGGCTAACAAGTCTCCGCCCTGCAGATCTGGAAGCTCCGTGTTCCGGTCACCGTGACGCTGGCGGGAGAGGGAAGAGCTGACGGAGACGGGAGACAGCGGCTCCTCAAAGCTGGAATTGTCTGAGCAGCGGCTTGAGTCCTCCTGGCTGTTGCTATGTTTTAGATTGGTAGAGGCGGATATCGGCACCGGGCTCGGGGGAGGGAGCGATACAGGTATCTGCGGAGAGAGAGAGGGGTTATAGATGGTTTAGTAGCCTTACCATGAAGGATCATTTCAGGAGCCAAACCCCAATTATCCCGAATGACATCAGAACCTGTTACGTTCTACACGATCGGAAGCAGCGAGGGGAATTTACCAGTGACTTTTATTAGTAGGATATTCACCCAGCAACTTACAAGGTTTCCAAATGTAACATTATTGCCCCTGAGGTTCGCAGAATGAGCTCATCTTCGTAAACGGATCGGTAGACAGATGGAAAGTGATCTTAAGTGTTTGTAAGCGGTAAGCGTTGCGCATGGCGCGCCTTACAGTGCTGACAGGAGCGCACAGACATTGAAATTAATATGTATTTGGTTCCAATAAATGATCGGTTTAAACAAACTTCCCAAAAAGCAACTTGTTATATGTGACTGAATCATCCAATCCCCTCCTAGTTAGCACATTTATTTACTTTACTTTTTAATGAAATGACGATTTGTTCAAACTGTACAACCAGGGGAAGAAATTAATCCAAAATGTTCAACAATTTAACACATATATATATATAAAAAGGAATGAATAAAAAAAAACTATGATGTATATACGCCTCCTAACTCCTGTCACTTCCTCCCTCTCCCCACCTTGTCTCCTACCCAGTCATCCCCCAACTGGTTAACCCCCCTTAAATTGTAAGCTCGCAGGCAGGACCCTCCCCTCATTTTCCTGCAGTATCCTTACCACCGATGAGAGCTGCTGTGCCTTTCCCTGCACTATCCTTACCACCGGTGAGAGCTGCTGTGCCATCCCCTGCACTATCCTTACCACCGGTGAGAGCTGCTGTGCCTTCCCCTGCACTATCCTTACCACCGGTGAGAGCTGCTGTGCCTTCCCCTGCACTATCCTTACCACCGGTAAGAGCTGCTGTGCCTTCCCCTGCTCTATTCTTACCACCGGTGATATCTGCTGTGTCTTCTCCTGCACTATCCTTATCACCAATGACAGCTGCAGTGCCTTCCCCTGCTCTATCCTTACCACCGGTGAGAGCTGCTGTGCCTTCCCCTGCACTATCCTTACCACCGGTGAGAGCTGCTGTGCCTTCCCCTGCTCTATCCTTATCACCAATGACAGCTGCAGTGCCTTCCCCTGCTCTATCCTTACCACCGGTGAGAGCTGCTGTGCCTTCCCCTGCACTATCCTTACCACCGGTGAGAGCTGCTGTGCCTTCCCCTGCACTATCGGTATCACCGGTGAGAGCTGCTGTGCCTTCCCCTGCTCTATCCTTATCACCAATGACAGCTGCAGTGCCTTCCCCTGCTCTATCCTTACCACCGGTGAGAGCTGCTGTGCCTTCCCCTGCACTATCCTTACCACCGGTGAGAGCTGCTGTGCCTTCCCCTGCACTATCCTTACCACCGGTGAGAGCTGCTGTGCCTTCCCCTGCTCTATCCTTACCACCGGTGAGAGCTGCTGTGCCTTCCCTATCCTTACCACAGGTGAGAGCTGCTGTGCCTTCCCCTGCTCTATCCTTACCACCGGTGAGAGCTACTGTGCCTTCCCCTGCTCTATCCATACCACCGGTGAGAGTTGCTGTGCCTTCCCCTGCACTATCCTTACCACCGGTGAGAGCTGCTGTGCCTTCCCCTGCAATATCCCTATCACCGGTGAGAGCTGCTGTGCCTTCCCCTGCTCTATCCTTATCACCAATGACAGCTGCAGTGCCTTCCCCTGCTCTATCCTTACCACCGGTGAGAGCTGCTGTGCCTTCACCTGCACTATCCTTGCCACCGGTGAGAGCTGCTGTGCCTTCCCTGCACTATCCTTACCACCGCTGAGAGCTGCTGTGCCTTCCCCTGCTCTATCCTTACCACCGGTGAGATCTGTGTCTTCCCCTGCTCTATCCTTACCACCGTTGAGAGCGGCTGTGCCTTCCCCTGCTCTATCCTTATCACCAATGACAGCTGCTGTGCCTTCCCCTGCTCTATCCTTACCACCGGTGAGAGCTGCTGTGCCTTCCCCTGCTCTATCCTTACCACCGGTGAGAGCTGCTGTGCCTTCCCCTGCACTATCCTTACCACCGGTGAGAGCTGATGTGCCTTCCCCTGCTCTATCCTTACCACTGGTGAGAGTTGCTGTGCCTTCCCCTGCTCTATCCTTACCACCGGTGAGAGATGCTGTGCCTTCCCCTGCACTATCCTTACCACCAATGACAGCTGCTGTGCCTTCCCCTGCACTATCCTTACCAACGGTGAGAGCTGCTGTGCCTTCCCCTGCACTATCCCTAACACCGGTGAGAGCTGCTGTGCCTTCCCCTGCTCTATCCTTACCACCGGTGAGAGCTGCTGTGCCTTCCCCTGCACTATCCTTACCACCGGTGAGAGCTGCTGTGCCTTCCCCTGCACTATCCTTACCACCGGTGAGAGCTGCTGTGCCTTCCCCTGCTCTATCCTTACCACCGGTGAGAGCTGCTGTGCCTTCCCCTGCACTATCCTTACCACCGGTGAGAGCTGCTGTGCCTTCCCCTGCACTATTCTTACCACCGGTGAGAGCTGCTGTGCCTTCCCCTGCTCTATCCTTATCACCAATGACAGCTGCTGTGTCTTCCAATGCACTATCCTTACCACCGGTGAGAGCTGCTGTGCCTTCCCCTGCACTATCCTTACCACCGGTGAGAGCTGCTGTGCCTTCCCCTGCAATATTCTTACCACCGGTGAGAGCTGCTGTGCCTTCCCCTGCCCTATCCTTACCACCGGTGAGAGCTGCTGTGCCTTCCCCTGCACTATCCTTACCACCGGTGAGAGCTGCTGTGCCTTCCCCTGCACTATCCTTACCACCGGTGACAGCTGCTGTGCCTTCCCCTGCTCTATCCTTACCACCGGTGAGAGCTGCTGTGCCTTCCCCTGCACTATCCTTACCACCGGTGAGATCTGCTGTGTCTTCCCCTGCACTATCCTTACCACCGGTGAAAGTTACTGTGCCTTCCCCTGCTCTATCCTTACCACCGGTGAGAGCTGCTGTGCCTTCCCCTGCTCTATACTTACCACTGGTGAAAGCTGCTGTGCCTTCCCCTGCACTATCCTTACCACAGGTGAGAGTTGCTGTGCCTTCCCCTGCTCTATCCTTACCACCGGTGAGAGCTTCTGTGCCTTCCCCTGCTCTATCCTTACCACCGGTGAGAGCTGCTGTGCCTTCCCCTGCTCTATCCTTACCAACGGTGGGAGCTGCTGTGCCTTCCCCTGCACTATCCTTACCACCGGTGAGAGCTGCTGTGCCTTCCCCTGCACTATCCTTACCACCGTTGAAAGCTGCTGTGCATTACCCTGCACTATCCTTACCACCAGTGAGATCTGCTGTGTCTTCCCCTGCACTATCCTTACCACCGGTGAAAGTTACTGTGCCTTCCCCTGCTCTATCCTTACCACCGGTGAGAGCTGCTGTGCCTTCCCCTGCTCTATCCTTACCACCGGTGAAAGCTGCTGTGCCTTCCCCTGCACTATCCTTACCACCGGTGAGAGTTGCTGTGCCTTCCCCTGCTCTATCCTTATCACCAATGACAGCTGCTGTGCCTTCCAATGCACTATCCTTACCACCGGTGAGAGCTGCTGTGCCTTCCCCCTGCACTATCCTTACCACCGGTGAGAGCTGCTGTGCCTTCCCCTGCACTATTCTTACCACCGGTGAGAGCTGCTGTGCCTTCCCCTGCCCTATCCTTACCACCGGTGAGAGCTACTGTGCCTTCCCCTGCACTATCCTTACCAATGGTGAGAGCTGCTGTGCCTTCCCCTGAACTATCCTTACCACCGGTGAAAGCTGCTGTGCCTTCCCCTGCACTATCCTTACCACCGGTGAGAGTTGCTGTGCCTTCCCCTGCTCTATCCTTACCACCGGTGAGAGCTTCTGTGCCTTCCCCTGCTCTATCCTTACCACCGGTGAGAGCTGCTGTGCCTTCCCCTGCTCTATTCTTACCAACGGTGGGAGCTGCTGTGCCTTCCCCTGCACTATCCTTACCACCGGTGAGAGTTGCTGTGCCTTCCCCTGCACTATCCTTACCACCGGTGAGAGCTGCTGTGCCTTCCCCTGCACTATCCTTACCACCATTGAAAGCTGCTGTGCATTACCCTGCACTATCCTTACCACCGGTGAGAGCTGCTGTGTCTTCCCCTGCACTATCCTTACCACCGTGAAAGTTACTGTGCCTTCCCCTGCTCTATCCTTACCACCGGTGAGAGCTGCTGTGCCTTCCCCTGCTCTATCCTTACCACCGGTGAGAGCTGCTGTGCCTTCCCCTGCACTATCCTTACCACCGGTGAGAGCTGCTGTGCCTTCCCCTGCTCTATCCTTACCACCGGTGAGAGCTGCTGTGCCTTCCCCTGCTCTATCCTTACCACCGGTGAGAGCTGCTGTGCCTTCCCCTGCTCTATCCTTACCACCGGTGAGAGCTGCTGTGCCTTCCCCTGCACTATCCTTACCACCGGTGAGAGCTGCTGTGCCTTCCCCTGCTCTATCCTTACCACCGGTGAGAGCTGCTGTGCCTTCCCCTGCTCTATCCTTACCACCGGTGAGAGCTGCTGTGCCTTCCCCTGCTCTATCCTTACCAACGGTGGGAGCTGCTGTGCCTTCCCCTGCACTATCCTTACCACCGGTGAGAGCTGCTGTGCCTTCCCCTGCTCTATCCTTACCACCGGAGAGAGCTGCTGTGCCTTCCCCTGCTCTATCCTTACCACCGGTGAGAGCTGCTGTGCCTTCCCCTGCTCTATCCTTACCACCGGTGAGAGCTGCTGTGCCTTCCCCTGCACTATCCTTACCACCGGTAAGAGCTGCTGTGCCTTCCCCTGCACTATCCATTACCACCGTTGAAAGCTGCTGTGCATTACCCTGCACTATCCTTACCACCAGTGAGATCTGCTGTGTCTTCCCCTGCACTATCCTTACCACCGGTGAAAGTTACTGTGCCTTCCCCTGCTCTATCCTTACCACCGGTGAGAGCTGCTGTGCCTTCCCCTGCTCTATCCTTACCACCGGTGAAAGCTGCTGTGCCTTCCCCTGCACTATCCTTATCACCGGTGAGAGTTGCTGTGCCTTCCCCTGCTCTATCCTTACCACCGGAGAGAGCTGCTGTGTCTTCCCCTGCTCTATCCTTACCACCGGTGAGAGCTGCTGTGTCAGGGATTCCTACAAGGAGAGACAAGTACGAATACAAGAATGGCTGCCAAGAACTAGCCGACAACTGCAGGAATACTGCAGCACGGCAGGTGACTTCTAGCAGGTTAGAAGTTATAGGCAATGCACCAAGGCCCTGATTGGTTCCCTGAATAGTTAAAGCACAATCAAAACCCCAGAACAGGGACAGGGACCCTTGCAATTCATTACACCGCAGCTGGGTAGCTGCACATACAGAGACAGGTCCCTTACATATAATGACACTGCAGCTGGGTAGCTGTACATACAGAGACAGGCCCCTTACATATAATTACACTGCATCTGGGTAGCTGCACATACAGAGACAGGACCCTTACAAATAATTACACTGCAGCTGAGTAGCTGTACATACAGAGACAGGCCCCTTACATATAATTACACTGCAGCTGAGTAGCTGTACATACAGAGACAGGCCCCTTACATATAATTACACAGCAGCTGGGTAGCTGTACATACAGAGACAGGCCCCTTACATATAATTACACTGCAGCTGGGTAGCTGTACATACAGAGACAGGCCCCTTACATATAATTACACTGCAGCTGGGTAGCTGCACATACAGAGACAAGCCCCTTACATATAATTACACTGCAGCTGGGTAGCTGTACATACAGAGACAGGTCCCTTACATATAATTACACTGCAGCTGGGTAGCTGCACATACAGAGACATGTCCCTTACATATATTACACCGCAGCTGGGTAGCTGTACATACAGAGACAGGCCCCTTACATATAATTACACTGCAGCTGGGTAGCTGTACATACAGAGACAGGCCCCTTACATATAATTACACTGCAGCTGAGTAGCTGTACATACAGAGACAGGCCCCTTACATATAATTACACTGCAGCTGGGTAGCTGTACATACAGAGACAGGTCCCTTACATATAATTACACTGCAGCTGGGTAGCTGCACATACAGAGACAGGCCCCTTACATATAATTACACTGCAGCTGGGTAGCTGTACATACAGAGACAGGCCCCTTACATATAATTACACTGCAGCTGGGTAGCTGTACATACAGAGACAGGCCTCTTACATATAATTACACTGCAGCTGAGTAGCTGTACATACAGAGACAGGCCCCTTACATAGAATTACACTGCAGCTGGTAGCTGTACATACAGAGACAGGCCCCTTACATATATTACACTGCAGCTGGGTAGCTGTACATACAGAGACAGGCCCCATACATATAATTACACTGCAGCTGGGTAGCTGTACATACAGAGACAGGCCCCTTACATATAATTACACCGCAGCTGGGTAGCTGTACATACAGAGACAGGCCCCTTACATATAATTACACTGCAGTTGGGTAGCTGCACATACAGAGACAGGCCCCTTACATATAATTACACCGCATCTGGGTAGCTGTACATACAGAGACAGGTCCCTTACATATAATTACACTGCGGCTGGGTAGCTGCACATACAGAGACAGGTCCCTTTCATATAATTACACTGCGGCTGGGTAGCTGTACATACAGAGACAGGCCCCTTACATATATTACACTGTAGCTGGGTAGCTGTACATACAGAGACAGGCCCCTTACATATATTACACTGCAGCTGGGTAGCTGCACATACAGAGACAGGCCCCTTACATATAATTACACTGCAGCTGGGTAGCTGTACATACAGAGACAGGCCCCTTACATATATTACACTGCAGCTGGGTAGCTGCACATACAGAGACAGGTCCCTTACATATAATTACACTGCAGCTGGGTAGCTGTACATACAGAGACAGGCCCCTTACATATAATTACACTGCAGCTGAGTAGCTGTACATACAGAGACAGGCCCCTTACATATCATTACATTGCAGCTGGGTAGCTGCACATACAGAGACAGGCCCCTTACATATAATTACACTGCAGCTGGGTAGCTGCACATACAGAGACAGGCCCCTTACATATAATTACACTGCAGCTGGGTAGCTGTACATACAGAGACAGGCCCCTTACATATATTACACTGCAGCTGGGTAGCTGCACATACAGAGACAGGCCCCTTACATATAATTACACTGCGGCTGGGTAGCTGTACATACAGAGACAGGCCCCTTACATATATTACACTGCAGCTGGGTAGCTGCACATACAGAGACAGGCCCCTTACATATAATTACACTGCAGCTGGGTAGCTGCACATACAGAGACAGGCCCCTTACATATAATTACACTGCAGCTGGGTAGCTGCACATACAGAGACAGGCCCCTTACATATAATTACACTGCAGCTGGGTAGCTGTACATACAGAGACAGGTCCCTTACATATAATTACACTGCGGCTGGGTAGCTGTACATACAGAGACAGGTTCCTTACATATAATTACACTGCAGCTGGGTAGCTGCACATACAGAGACAGGCCCCTTACATATAATTACACTGCGGCTGGGTAGCTGTACATACAGAGACAGGTCCCTTACATATAATTACACTGCGGCTGGGTAGCTGCACATACAGAGACAGGCCCCTTACATATAATTACACCGCAGCTGAGTAAGCTCAGTAGCTGCAGGTACAGATAGAGCGTCCCAGAGCCATGACCAACAGGCAGTACGGCCGCAGAGAGTCCTGGTTGCCTAGCAACAGTCAGGACCATCAACCATTGCGGCTGGTGTGACGCGGTGTCCCAGACACTTAGCAACAACCGGGACCCGCCGGACCTGTGAGCTGCTGCGGAAGCTCCTATCAAGTCCTAACAGGAGGCAAATGATTTGGGCTCTTTGTAACACAGGGGGCCATTCAGACCCGCTTGCGAGCAAAGTACGCTCGCAAGCGGGTCGATGTTTGCCGAATGCGCATGTGCACGACGGAGGGAGCTCCATCGTGCGCATGCGCGAGACCCGGCGAGCGACGAGGAATACGTCGCTCGGGGTCTCGCACCAAAGGGGGCGTGCTGTCGATGGTGACTGACAGCACGCCCCCTTTGGTGGGCGTGCCGGGGGCGTGGCTGCCAGATGGAGGCGTTCCCATGGGAACGCCTACCGTCTGAGCCCGGCCCCACTGACATCAGTAATGATGTCAGTGGGAGAGATTTTGGCTCTGATAGAGCCAAAATCACTCCTGGGCTTGCGGCAGCGAGACCCTACCGCCCGACCATCATCATGGCCGCTCACTATAGCTGTGGGTGGTCACCCACAGCTATACGAGCGGCCAGGAGGCCGCTCCATTTTTAGGAAGGAGGGCCCTGATTCAGAGCGAGTTCCCGCATGTCAGATTACGATATCCGACATAGGGCCTGATTCAGACCCACTCGCGAGCGGCTGTCCGCTCGCAAGTGGGTCGATGTTGTGGACTGAGCATGCGCACGACGGAGGGAGCTCCGTCGTGCGCATGCGCCAGACGCGACGAGCGAAGGAAAGTCCTTCGCTCGTTGTGTCCGATCAAAGGGGGCGTGCTGTAAATGTTGATTGACAGCACGCCCCCTTTGGTGGGCGTGCCGGGGGCGTGCCTCCCTGACGGGGGCGTTCCCACGGGAACGCCTCCCGTCAGAAGCCGGCCCACTGACATCACTAGTGATGTCAGTGGGAGTGATTTTGGCTCTGATAGAGCCAAAATCACTCCGGAGCTTGCGGTTGAAAACCTCAACCGCAGGCTCCGGCTCGCAAATTCGATGGTCGCGATGGTCTCGACCATCGCGACAATCACAATGCACGCTCGTATAGCCTGTGGGTGGTGACCCACAGCTATACGAGCGTCCAGGAGGACGCTCCATGAAAATGGAGCCCGGCCCTCATTCAGAGCGTGTGCTCTGCTCAGAGCGTACGGCTCTGAATGAGGGCCATAGTCTGTGTTTGCAGTCAGAGTTTGACGATTTCATTCATTTAATACTGTCTGAAATCGTTCAAATCACTGGTAAAATCGTTCATCTGACAGATCTGACCGTGTGTACGCACCATAAGGGTTTCCAGTTTGCTCCATCAATAAAATGGCAGATTAGCACAGGTCCAGCAATCATTTTCCTCCTTGGGAGATTACACATTAGGGGAACCAGATGGAGATTTTTGGATTTTCACAGATCAAAAAAGTTATTGTGGTTAATTAAAATTTCCTGACAGAGCATAAACACAGGGATCCCCCCTAGGGCAGGACGGAGCTGAGAAGTTGGGAGTATTTGGGATTGAGGCCAGGAGAGTTACATCAGTAGTAGAAGTCTCAGGCCATCTGGAAGACGACTGAGGGCTGAAACAGCCTGAGACCAGTACAGAATACGGGGAAGAATATTCACTTTACCAGCAGGAACAGAACCTAACCAGGGAATAATGCATCGCCCCTCACTGCGTGGTGGCTCTTTGAGATTTTGAAGAAGAGGGTACGTTCAGGAGTAAGAAGCCAATGATGATCCTTGTACACTAGGGGCATTTACTGCATAGGGCTAAAATAAGCTATTCTATTCTGCTCTTATCCTCATAGTAATTTACGACCATTTCATGTCGGCCCCTTACACTGCACAACAATGAAAATGTTTCCGATGTGAAAATAGTTACTTCTAATTGATTTCAGCATGCAAAGAATGAGTATGACATGTAAATCTCTCAGTTAGCTCTGAGTTCCGAGATATAGCCCATTTATGAGGATGTAGGGGTATTCCTAGTGACGTGGGCAGAATGGAGAGAATCTTACTAGCAATCTGCGTTCCGCGCAGAGGGGGCGGGGCCTAATGACCCAATTAAATTAATCCGTTATTTGTCCCCTCCCCTATTCAAATATATGCGATTCACAGGATTACCCCCACAAGATAAGTGTGGTGCACTGAGTGACAGCATAGGGAGCGATTCCACCAAGACATTTCAGCAATGGGACAAAGATATCAGGGGAGGTGACAGTGACAAGAGATGCCCCAGAAGTGGAGTACAGGCGACAAGCAAAGAGAAAGCTCCCCCATGTATAGGCCACTATATTACATAGTACTTTCCTATGTTGTATGTTTGTTTCCTATGCTGTATGTTTATTTCCTATGCTGTATATTTGTTTCCTATGCTGTATGTTTGTTTCCTATGCTGTATGTTTGTTTCCTATGCTGTATGTTTATTTCCTGTGCTGTATGTATGTTTCCTATGCTGTATGTTTGTTTCCTGTGCTGTATGTTTGTTTCCTGTGCTGTATGTTTGTCTCCTGTGCTGTATGTTTGTTTCCTGTGCTGTATGTTTGTGTCCTGTGCTGTATGTTTGTGTCCTATGCTGTATGTTTGTGTCCTATGCTGTATGTTTGTGTCCTATGCTGTATGTTTGTGTCCTATGCTGTATGTTTGTTTCCTGTGCTGTATGTTTGTTTCCTATGCTGTATGTTTGTTTCCTATGCTGTATGTTTGTTTCCTATGCTGTATGTTTGTTTCCTATGCTGTATGTATGTTTCCTATGCTGTATGTATGCTTCCTATGCTGTATGTATGCTTACTATGCTGTATGTATGTTTCCTATGCTGTATGTTTGTTTCCTATGCTGTATGTATGTTTCCTATGCTGTATGTATGTTTCCTATGCTGTATGTTTGTTTCCTATGCTGTATGTTTGTTTCCTATGCTGTATGTTTGTTTCCTATGCTGTATGTATGTTTCCTATGCTGTATGTATGTTTCCTATGCTGTATGTATGTTTCCTATGCTGTATGTTTGTTTCGTTTTGTGTTCTTATTTGTGATTGAATTAAAACAACTGTTATTTATTTTCTAGCAAGAAAATATCAGATTATTTTAGAAAAGCTTTTCACTATGACAATATTACTAAAGTACATACAGTATAGTGCAAGTAGTGTAGCTCAAAAAATAGAGCTAGTAAAAACATTCTGAAATCATTTTAGTTTTTCTTGACCTGAAATTAGTAATGTATGACTATTAGTGATGTATGACTATTAGTAATGTAAGACTATTAGTAATGTAAGACTATTAGTAATGTAGGACTATTAGTAATGTAGGACTATTAGTAATGTAGGACTATTAGTAATGTATGGCTATTAGTAATGTATGACTATTAGTAATGTATGACTATTAGTAATGTATGACTATTAGTAATGTAAGACTATTAGTAATGTAGGACTATTAGTAATGTAGGACTATTAGTAATGTAGGACTATTAGTAATGTAGGACTATTAGTAATGTAGGACTATTAGTAATGTAGGACTATTAGTAATGTATGGCTATTAGTAATGTATGACTATTAGTAATGTAGGACTATTAGTAATGTAGGACTATTAGTAATGTAGGACTATTAGTAATGTAGGACTATTAGTAATGTAGGACTATTAGTAATGTAAGACTATTAGTAATGTATGACTATTAGTAATGTATGACTATTAGTGATGTATGACTATTAGTGATGTAAGACTATTAGTAATGTATGACTATTAGTGATGTATGACTATTAGTGATGTAAGACTATTAGTAATGTAGGACTATTAGTAATGTAGGACTATTAGTAATGTAGGACTATTAGTAATGTATGACTATTAGTAATGTATGGCTATTAGTAATGTATGACTATTAGTAATGTATGACTATTAGTGATGTATGACTATTAGTGATGTATGACTATTAGTGATGTATGACTATTAGTGATGTATGACTATTAGTGATGTATGACTATTAGTGATGTATGACTATTAGTGATGTATGACTATTAGTGATGTATGACTATTAGTGATGTAGGACTATTAGTGATGTATGACTATTAGTGATGTATGACTATTAGTGATGTATGACTATTAGTAATGTATGACTATTAGTAATGTATGACTATTAGTGATGTATGACTATTAGTGATGTATGACTATTAGTGATGTATGACTATTAGTGATGTATGACTATTAGTGATGTATGACTATTAGTGATGTATGACTATTAGTGATGTATGACTATTAGTGATGTATGACTATTAGTGATGTATGACTATTAGTGATGTATGACTATTAGTGATGTATGACTATTAGTGATGTATGACTATTAGTGATGTAGGACTATTAGTAATGTATGACTATTAGTGATGTATGACTATTAGTGATGTATGACTATTAGTAATGTATGACTATTAGTGATGTAGGACTATTAGTGATGTAGGACTATTAGTGATGTAGGACTATTAGTGATGTAGGACTATTAGTAATGTATGACTATTAGTAATGTATGACTATTAGTAATGTATGACTATTAGTGATGTATGACTATTAGTGATGTAGGACTATTAGTGATGTAGGACTATTAGTAATATAGGGCTATTAGGGATGTAGGACTATTAGTATTGTAGGACTATTAGTAATGTAGGACTATTAGTAATGTAGGGCTATTAGGGATGTATGACTATTAGTGATGTATGACTATTAGTGATGTATGACTATTAGTGATGTAAGACTATTAGTAATGTAGGACTATTAGTAATGTATGACTATTAGTGATGTATGACTATTAGTGATGTATGACTATTAGTGATGTATGACTATTAGTGATGTATGACTATTAGTAATGTAGGACTATTAGTGATGTAGGACTATTAGTGATGTAGGACTATTAGTAATGTATGACTATTAGTAATGTAGGGCTATTAGTAATGTATGACTATTAGTGATGTATGACTATTAGTAATGTGTGACTATTAGTAATGTAGGACTATTAGTAATGTAGGGCTATTAGTAATGTATGACTATTAGTAATGTAGGGCTATTAGTAATGTAGGGCTATTAGTAATGTATGACTATTAGTAATGTAGGACTATTAGTAATGTATGACTATTAGTGATGTAAGACTATTAGTAATGTAGGACTATTAGTAATGTAGGACTATTAGTAATGTATGACTATTAGTGATGTAAGACTATTAGTGATGTAGGACTATTAGTAATGTAGGACTATTAGTGATGTATGACTATTAGTGATGTATGACTATTAGTGATGTATGGCTATTAGGGATGTAGGACTATTAGTGATGTAGGACTATTAGTGATGTAGGACTATTAGTAATGTAGGACTATTAGTAATGTATGACTATTAGTGATGTATGACTATTAGTGATGTATGGCTATTAGGGATGTAGGACTATTAGTGATGTAGGACTATTAGTAATGTAGGACTATTAGTAATGTAGGACTATTAGTGATGTAGGACTATTAGTGATGTATGACTATTAGTGATGTAGGACTATTAGTGATGTATGACTATTAGTGATGTAAGACTATTAGTGATGTAGGACTATTAGTAATGTAGGACTATTAGTAATGTATGACTATTAGTGATGTATGACTATTAGTAATGTGTGACTATTAGTAATGTAGGACTATTAGTAATGTAGGACTATTAGTAATGTAGGGCTATTAGTAATGTAGGGCTATTAGTAATGTATGACTATTAGTAATGTAGGACTATTAGTAATGTAGGACTATTAGTAATGTATGACTATTAGTGATGTAAGACTATTAGTGATGTAGGACTATTAGTAATGTAGGACTATTAGTAATGTATGACTATTAGTGATGTAAGACTATTAGTGATGTAGGACTATTAGTAATGTAGGACTATTAGTAATGTAGGACTATTAGTGATGTATGACTATTAGTGATGTATGGCTATTAGGGATGTAGGACTATTAGTGATGTATGACTATTAGTGATGTAGGACTATTAGTAATGTAGGACTATTAGTAATGTATGACTATTAGTGATGTATGACTATTAGTAATGTATGGCTATTAGGGATGTAGGACTATTAGTGATGTATGGCTATTAGTAATGTAGGGCTATTAGTAATGTATGACTATCAGTAATGTATGACTATCAGTAATGTATGGCTATTAGTAATGTAGGGCTATTAGTAATGTATGACTATTAGTGATGTATGACTATTAGTAATGTATGACTATTAGTAATGTAGGGCTATTAGTGATGTAGGACTATTAGTAATGTAGGACTATTAGTAATGTAGGACTATTAGTGATGTAGGACTATTAGTAATATAGGGCTATTAGGGATGTATGACTATTAGTGATGTATGACTATTAGTAATGTATGACTATTAGTAATGTAGGGCTATTAGTGATGTAGGACTATTAGTAATGTAGGACTATTAGTGATGTAGGACTATTAGTAAGATAGGGCTATTAGGGATGTATGACTATTAGTGATGTATGACTATTAGTAATGTAGGGCTATTAGTAATGTAGGGCTATTAGTAATGTAGGACTATTAGTAATGTAGGACTATTAGTGATGTAGGGCTATTAGTAATGTAGGACTATTAGTAATGTATGACTATTAGTGATGTAGGACTATTAGTGATGTATGACTATTAGTGATGTATGACTATTAGTGATGTAAGACTATTAGTAATGTAGGACTATTAGTAATGTAGGACTATTAGTAATGTATGACTATTAGTGATGTATGACTATTAGTAATGTGTGACTATTAGTAATGTAGGACTATTAGTAATGTAGGGCTATTAGTAATGTATGACTATTAGTAATGTAGGGCTATTAGTAATGTAGGGCTATTAGTAATGTATGACTATTAGTAATGTAGGACTATTAGTAATGTATGACTATTAGTAATGTATGACTATTAGTGATGTAAGACTATTAGTAATGTAGGACTATTAGTAATGTAGGACTATTAGTAATGTATGACTATTAGTGATGTAAGACTATTAGTAATGTAGGACTATTAGTAATGTAGGACTATTAGTAATGTAGGACTATTAGTGATGTATGACTATTAGTAATGTATGGCTATTAGGGATGTAGGACTATTAGTGATGTATGGCTATTAGTAATGTAGGGCTATTAGTAATGTATGACTATCAGTAATGTATGACTATCAGTAATGTATGGCTATTAGTAATGTAGGGCTATTAGTAATGTATGACTATTAGTGATGTATGACTATTAGTAATGTATGACTATTAGTAATGTAGGGCTATTAGTGATGTAGGACTATTAGTAATGTAGGACTATTAGTGATGTAGGACTATTAGTAATATAGGGCTATTAGGGATGTATGACTATTAGTGATGTATGACTATTAGTAATGTATGACTATTAGTAATGTAGGGCTATTAGTGATGTAGGACTATTAGTAATGTAGGACTATTAGTGATGTAGGACTATTAGTAATATAGGGCTATTAGGGATGTATGACTATTAGTGATGTATGACTATTAGTAATGTAGGGCTATTAGTAATGTAGGGCTATTAGTAATGTAGGACTATTAGTAATGTAGGACTATTAGTGATGTAGGGCTATTAGTAATGTAGGACTATTAGTAATGTAGGGCTATTAGGGATGTATGACTATTAGTAATGTAGGACTATTAGTAATGTAGGGCTATTAGTGATGTAGGACTACTAGTAATGTAGGACTATTAGTGATGTAGGACTATTAGTGATGTATGACTATTAGTAATGTATGACTATTTTTAGAAAGGAAACAATTTAAAAGTATTAAATTGTTATACAGTGTTATCTTATACCCCTATTACACTGCCAGCAATAACCCGTGTTACTGTGCAGTGTGAAAGGGCCCAGTTGAAATAAGCTGAGGCGGCATTTCAACCCAGGTAACGGTGCGACTCGGAACCCGATCACAGCACAGGAAGAGCCATGCTTGGAAATGACACAATAAGCCGGGTTGAGCCGCCAGTCTGAAAGGGGTCTCAGCCGGTTCGCCCCCGGGATGGACTCCTGCACAAAAGCCTGAGTGCAATATGAAAGGGGTGTTACTATGGAGATAGCGAATGATCACACGGTGACTATAATATGGTTTATGGTGCAGATGGGAGAGGAACAAAGGAACACCTGGCGCCTAGTCATTAATCAGTGCACTAACATGCTACTTTCTATCACAGGGAATACTCAGCTCTTATAGCAACAAAACAAAACAAGAATAGTAATCAATATTTAATTCAATTATTTACAGAGTTCACTTCGCTTCCAAAGGACGTGTTCAAGGAGTTTGCAATAACCATACTTAACCTTTTTTGCTGAATATTTATGATAACCTAGTTTTCCTGGTTAGGATAGGTTATGAAAATATCACTGATACCACTTTCAGACAAGTTTTGCAAATATCCGGCTTTTACCCAGTATTTGCGTGCCGGGTCATTTTGCCGGTCCCAGCCGGAACCCCCCCCGTTCAGACAGAAGAGCAAATTACCGGGTTCAGCATTTCTAACGGGTAATTTGCTGATCGACAAGGGTCCTTTTTCTGTCTGAAAGCGTCAACCCAGGTCGAAATTACCAGGTCTCCGACCCTGGTAAAAACGTGGGTAAAAATCCAGAAAAAGCGCCTTATTTGCAATGCGATGCGACTAGGACGCAGCAGGAGACTCGCGCCAATTAATGTGATATGTGACACTTGTATAACCATGTGCACCAGAGTCTCTGAATCTGTATACTAAGTGCTACCATGCAGCGCCCGTGGCTTTTTTCCACACCGATTCCGTATTGGTTCATATACAGACTCAGGAGCACACAGCGGTATATACAGCGGTCACATATCACATTACTCAGCACAGTGTCCTATATACAGACTCAGGAGCACACAGATATACAGGTGTCACATATCACATTACTCAGCACAGTCTCCCATATACAGACTCAGGAGCACACAGATATACAGGTGTCACATATCACATTACTCAGCGCAGTCTCCCATATACAGACTCAGGAGCACAAAGATATACAGGTGTCACATATCACATTACTCAGCGCTGTCTCCCATATACAGACTCAGGAGCACACAGATATACAGGTGTCACATATCACATTACTCAGCGCAGTCTCCATATACAGACTCAGGAGCACACAGATATACAGCTGTCACATATCACATTACTCAGCGCAGTCTCCCATATACAGACTCAGGAGCACACAGATATACAGGTGTCACATATCACATTACTCAGCGCAGTCTCCCATATACAGACTCAGGAGCACACAGATATACAGGTGTCACATCACATTACTCAGCGCAGTCTCCATATACAGACTCAGGAGCACACAGATATACAGGTGTCACATATCACATTACTCAGCACAGTCTCCCATATACAGACTCAGGAGCACACAGATATACAGGTGTCACATATCACATTACTCAGCGCAGTCTCCCATATACAGACTCAGGAGCACAGATATACAGGTGTCACATATCACATTACTCAGCGCAGTCTCCCATATACAGACTCAGGAGCACACAGATATACAGGTGTCACATATCACATTACTCAGCACAGTCTCCCGTATACAGACTCAGAAACACACAGATATACAGGTGTCACATATCACATTACTCGGCGCAGTCTCCCATATACAGACTCAGGACCACACAGATATACATGAGTCACATATCACATTACTCAGTGCAGTCTCCCATATACAGACTCAGGAGAACACAGATATACAGGTGTCACACATCACGTTACTCAGCGCAGTCTCCATATACAGACTCAGGAGCACACAGATACACAGGTGTCACCTATCACATTACTCAGCGCAGTCTCCCATATACAGACTCAGGAGCACACAGATATACAGGTGTCACCTATCACATTACTCAGCGCAGTCTCCCATATACAGACTCAGGAGCACACAGATATACAGGTGTCACACATCACATTACTCAGCACAATCTCCTATATACAGACTCAGGAGCACACAGATATACAGGTGTCACATATCACATTACTCAGCGCAGTCTCCCATATACAGACTCAGGTGCACACAGATATACAGGTGTCACATATCACATTACTCAGCGCAGTCTCCTATATACAGACTCAGTCACACACAGATCTACAGGTGTCACATATCACATTACTCAGCGCAGTCTCCCATATACAGACTCAGGAGCACACAGATATACAGGTGTCACATATCACATTACTCAGCGCAGTCTCCTATATACAGACTCAGGAGCACACAGATATACAGGTGTCACATATCACATTACTCAGCGCAGTCTCCCATATACAGACTCAGGAGCACACAGATATACAGGTGTCACATATCACATTACTCAGCGCAGTCTCCCATATACAGACTCAGGAGCACACAGATATACAGGTGTCACATATCACATTACTCAGCGCAGTCTCCTATATACAGACTCAGGAACACACAGACATACAGGTGTCACATATCACATTACTCAGCGCAGTCTCCCATATACAGACTCAGGAGCACACACATATACAGGTGTCACATATCACATTACTCAGCGCAGTCTCCCATATACAGACTCAGGAGCACACACATATACAGGTGTCACATATCACATTACTCAGCGCAGTCTCCCATATACAGACTCAGGAGCACACAGATATACAGGTGTCACACATCACATTACTCAGCGCAGTCTCCCATATACAGACTCAGGAGCACACAGATATACAGGTGTCACATATCACATTACTCAGCACAGTCTCCCATATACAGACTCAGGAGCACACAGATATACAGGTGTCACATATCACATTACTCAGCACAGTCTCCCATATACAGACTCAGGAGCACACAGATATACAGGTGTCACATATCACATTACTCGGCACAGTCTCCCATATACAGACTCAGGACCACACAGATATACATGAGTCACATATCACATTACTCAGTGCAGTCTCCCATATACAGACTCAGGAGCACACAGATATACAGGTGTCACACATCACATTACTCAGCACAGTCTCCATATACAGACTTAGAGGCACACAGATATACAGGTGTCGCATATCACATTACTCAGCGCAGTCTCCCATATACAGACTCAGGAGCACACAGATATACAGGTGTCACATATCACATTACTCAGCACAGTCTCCTATATACAGACTCAGGAGCACACAGATATACTGGTGTCACATATCACATTACTCAGCGTAGTCTCCCATATACAGACTCAGGAGCACACAGATATACAGGTGTCACATATCACATTACTCAGCGCAGTCTCCCATATACAGACTCAGGTGCACACAGATATACAGGTGTCACATAGCAGTCTCCCATATACAGACTCAGCAGCACACAGATATACAGGTGTCACATATCACATTACTCAGCGCAGTCTCCCATATACAGACTCAGGAGCACATATATACAGGTGTCACATATCACATTACTCAGCGCAGTCTCCCATATACAGACTCAGGAGCACAGATATACAGGTGTCACATATCACATTACTCAGCACAGTCTCCCATATACAGACTCAGGAGCACACAGATATACAGGTGTCACCTATCACATTACTCAGCGCAGTCTCCTATATACAGACTAAGGAGCACACAGATATACAGGTGTCACATATCACATTACTCAGCACAGTCTCCCATATACAGACTCAGGAGCACACAGATATACAGGTGTCACACATCACATTACTCAGCACAGTCTCCATATACAGACTCAGGAGCACACAGATATACAGGTGTCACCTATCACATTACTCAGCGCAGTCTCCCATATACAGACTCAGGAGTACACAGATATACAGGTGTCACCTATCACATTACTCAGCGCAGTCTCCCATATACAGACTCAGGAGCACACAGATATACAGGTGTCACATATCACATTACTCAGCGCAGTCTCCCATATACAGACTCAGGAGCACACAGATATACAGGTGTCACATATCACATTACTCAGCACAGTCTCCCGTATACAGACTCAGAAACACACAGATATACATGAGTCACATATCACATTACTCAGTGCAGTCTCCCATATACAGACTCAGGAGCACACAGATATACAGGTGTCACACATCACATTACTCAGCACAGTCTCCATATACAGACTCAGGAGCACACAGATATACAGGTGTCACATATCACATTACTCAGCGCAGTCTCCCATATACAGACTCAGGAGCACACAGATATACAGGTGTCACCTATCACATTACTCAGCGCAGTCTCCCATATACAGACTCAGGAGCACACAGATATACAGGTGTCACACAACACATTACTCAGCACAATCTCCTATATACAGACTCAGGAGCACACAGATATACAGGTGTCACATATCACATTACTCAGCGCAGTCTCCCATATACAGACTCAAGTGCACACAGATATACAGGTGTCACATATCACATTACTCAGCGCAGTCTCCTATATACAGACTCAGTCACACACAGATCTACAGGTGTCACATATCACATTACTCAGCGCAGTCTCCCATATACAGACTCAGGAGCACACAGATATACAGGTGTCTCATATCACATTGCTCAGCGCAGTCTCCCATATACAGACTCAGGAGCACACAGATATACAGGTGTCACATATCACATTACTCAGCGCAGTCTCCCATATACAGACTCAGAGGCACACAGATATACAGGTGTCACATATCACATTACTCAGCGCAGTCTCCCATATACAGACTCAGGAGCACACAGATATACAGGTGTCACATATCACATTACTCAGCGCAGTCTCCCATATACAGACTCAGAGGCACACAGATATACAGGTGTCACATATCACATTACTCAGCACAGTCTCCTATATACAGACTCAGGAGCACACAGATATACAGGTGTCACATATCACATTACTCAGCGTAGTCTCCCATATACAGACTCAGGAGCACACAGATATACAGGTGTCACATATCACATTACTCAGCGCAGTCTCCCATATACAGACTCAGGTGCACACAGATATACAGGTGTCACATAGCAGTCTCCCATATACAGACTCAGGAGCACACAGATATACAGGTGTCACATATCACATTACTCAGCGCAGTCTCCCATATACAGACTCAGGAGCACAGATATACAGGTTTCACATATCACATTACTCAGCGCAGTCTCCCATATACAGACTCAGGAGCACACAGATATACAGGTGTCACATATCACATTACTCAGCACAGTCTCCCATATACAGACTCAGGAGCACACAGATATACAGGTGTCACACATCACATTACTCAGCGCAGTCTCCTATATACAGACTCAGGAGCACACAGATATACAGGTGTCACATATCACATTACTCAGCGCAGTCTCCCATATACAGACTCAGGTGCACACAGATATACAGGTGTCACATATCACATTACTCAGCACAGTCTCCCATATACAGACTCAGGAGCACACAGATATACAGGTGTCACATATCACATTACTCAGCGTAGTCTCCCATATACAGACTCAGGAGCACACAGATATACAGGTGTCACATATCACATTACTCAGCGCAGTCTCCCATATACAGACTCAGGTGTACACAGATATACAGGTGTCACATAGCAGTCTCCCATATACAGACTCAGGAGCACACAGTTATACAGGTGTCACATATCACATTACTCAGCGCAGTCTACCATATACAGACTCAGGTGCACACAGATATACAGGTGTCACATAGCAGTCTCCCATATACAGACTCAGGAGCACACAGATATACAGGTGTCACATAGCAGTCTCCCATATACAGACTCAGGAGCACACAGATATACAGGTGTCACATATCACATTACTCAGCGCAGTCTCCCATATACAGACTCAGGAGCACAGATATACAGGTGTCACATATCACATTACTCAGCACAGTCTCCCATATACATACTCAGGAGCACACAGATATACAGGTGTCACATATCACATTACTCAGCACAGTCTCCCATATTCAGACTCAGGAGCACACAGATATACAGGTGTCACACATCACATTACTCAGCGCAGTCTCCTATATACAGACTCAGGAGCACACAGATATACAGGTGTCACATATCACATTACTCAGCGCAGTCTCCCATATACAGACTCAGGTGCACACAGATAATATGAGATATGGTAAGAACTTACCCTTGTTATCTCTATTTCTACGAAGTCCATAGGGTTCCACAGGATACCTTGGGGTATAGGTGTGACGTCAGTCGCAGGGCACCAAAGAGTTAAGCTTTCAGCCTCCCAGGATGCACTAGGTCCCCCTCCTATACCCCGCCCCCGGGCCAAGGCACCTCAGTTAGTTACCAAGCCATAGGCCGGAGGAGGAGAAGGAAGAGAGAGAACAAAGATCTGGACACATACAAGAATCACATTCTCACCAGAGGGAGACGGAAAACCGGTGACCAGAGCAAAGCCCATCTGCAGCACAGGTGCTACAGGGCGGGAGTCCTGTGGAACCCTATGGACTTCGTAGAAATAGAGATAACAAGGGTAAGTTCTTACCATATCTCATATTTTCTACTTCAGGGTCCATAGGGTATCCACAGGATACCTTGCGGATGCCCCAAAGCAGTATCCTTTAAGGGTGGGGACGCTCCTGTGCAGAAAGGAGAATCCGCCGCCCAAAGGAAGCATCCTGAGAGGCGAAGGTGTCAAACCTGTAATACCTCACGAAGGTATGGACAGAAGACCACGTAGCAGCCTTGCAGATCTGAACTGCCGAGGCACCACGTCGAGCTGCCCACGAAGGACCCACAGACCTAGTGGAATGAGCCTTCAGAGAAGGAGGGACCGGTAGGCCTTCATGAAGATAAGCTTCAGAAATAGCCATACGGATCCAGGCTGCCAAAGTTTGCTTTGAAGCAGGCCAACCCTTTTTACGGAAGCCATAGAGGACAAACAAAGCGTCCGACTTCCTAAACGAAGAAGTGCGGTCAACATAAGTCCTTAAGGCCCGCACAACATCCAAAGAGGCCTCACCCACGGAAAGACCCGGTGAGTTAAAGGCCGGAACAACTATTTCCTCGTTCACATGAAACTGGGAAACAACTTTGGGAAGAAACTCGGGCCGAGTGCGGAGCACTGCCCTGTTCCCATGAAAAACCAAGAAAGGGGGTCTACAAGAAAGAGCCTCTAACTCAGAAACACGTCTGGCCGAAGCAATGGCCAGAAGGAAAACAGTCTTAGCTGTTAGCCATTTAAGATCCACTGAGCCCAGTGGTTCAAACGGCGGTCCTTGGAGAGCCCTCAGGACCACAGCCAAATCCCAAGGCGCCACAGGTGGAACAAAGGGCGGCTGAATGCGGAGAACACCCTCCATAAAGGTGCGCACATCCGGGATTGTAGCAATCCTACGGTGAAACCAGACAGATAGGGCCGAAACCTGTACCTTCAAAGAAGCAAGGCGAAGCCCATGATCTAGTCCCGCTTGCAGGAAGGCGAGAATCCGAGACAGACGAAACTCCCGCGGTGCATAACCTCTCGGTCGACACCACTGGAAGAACGTATGCCACACGCGATGGTATATCCTCGCGGAAGACGGTTTCCGAGCTCGTAACATGGTACGCACCACAGAGCTGGAAAACCCCCGGGACCTCAGCATGGCCGTCTCAACAGCCACGCCGTCAAAGACAGCCGAGTCAGGTCCGGGTGAAGGCAAGGACCCTGAGACAGAAGGTCCGGTCGTAGCGGCAACCGCAGAGGACTGTCCACGGACAGACCTGAAGGTCTGAGAACCAGTGCCGTCTGGGCCACGCGGGAGCTATCAACAGGAGCGTCCCTCCTTCCTGTTTGAATTTCCGGATTACCCGTGGAAGAAGGGAGACCGGAGGGAACAGGTATGCGAACCGGAACGTCCACCGGACGGACAGAGCATCCACCAGAGACGCCCCTTCGTCTCTTGTGCGAGACCCGTACACCGGCAACTTGTTGTTGTGCCGGGACGCCATGAGGTCGATTTCTGGAAGACCCCACCTGTCCACCAGTAGTTGAAAAACGTCCGGGTGCAGGGACCATTCCCCCGGATGAACGTCCTGGCGACTTAGAAAGTCCGCCTCCCAATTTAGCATTCCCGGGATGAAGACCGCTGATATGGCCGGAAGATTGCGCTCCGCCCAAACCAGGATCCGAGAGACCTCTACGAGAGCCGCCCGACTGCGAGTTCCTCCTTGCCTATTTATGTAGGCCACGGTGGTAGCGTTGTCCGACTGGACCTGCACCGGGCGACCCTGGAGAAACCGCTGTGCCTGCTGGAGAGCATTGAAGACCGCACGGAGTTCCAAGATATTTATTGGAAGCTCCGCTTCTGTCGGCGTCCACCTGCCCTGGAACAAGTGTGGACCCGAAACTGCTCCCCAGCCCCGAAGACTGGCGTCCGTTGTCAACAGGACCCAATTTGGAACCCAGAACGGACGTCCCTTGTTGAGGTGGGTCGTCTGTAACCACCACGCAAGGGACAGGCGAACCTCCGGGGTGAGCACAATCGTCTGGGACTTCAGAGACTGAGGCAGCCCGTTCCACTTGGACAGGATCAGGTGCTGCAGAGGTCTGGAGTGAAACTGGGCGTATTCCACCATGTCGAACACCGACACCATGGAGCCCAGTAACCTCATCGCCGAGTGTAAGGACACCCGGCGGCTGTGCAGACAACTGCGCAACCTTGACTGTAAAGCAGAGATCTTGTCCTCCGTCACGAAGATCCTTTGCTGTCCCGAGTCCAATAAGGCTCCAAGATGCAGAATCCTCCGAGACGGGATTAGAGTGGAATTCTGCCAGTTGATTAGCCAGCCGTGCCGTTGCAGCAGTGCAATGGTCAGGTCCAAGTGGCGTAACAGGAGCTCTGGAGATCCTGCCACCAATAACAGGTCGTCCAAATACGACAACATGCGGACTCCCTGCAGCCGCAGAGAAGCCGCCATGACCGCCATCACCTTGGTGAAAACACGTGGTGCTGTTGCCAGGCCAAAAGGTAACGCCCGAAACTGGAAGTGGTCGCTGCGGATTGCAAACCTGAGGAACTGTTGATGGCGCAAAAGAATAGGGACATGCAGGTAAGCGTCCTGTATGTCCAATGACACCATGCAGTCCCCAGGTTCCAGCGCCAGAATGATGGACCGTAGGGTCTCCATCCGAAACTTCGGGACCCGCAAAGACTTGTTGAGTGCTTTGAGGTTGAGAATCGGACGATATGACCCATTGGGTTTCTGTACCAAAAATAGATTTGAATAGAAACCCTGGCCCCTCTGGGAGAATGGAACAGGCACTATAACTCCAGCCTGGAGCATAGTGTGCAATACCTTCCGCAGCTCCGTAGCCTTGTTCCGGTCTGATGGTAGACCCGTGGTGAAGAATCGAGCCGGGGGTCTGTGCCGGAAGGAGAGGGCGTATCCGTGGGAAACCACCTCCAGAACCCAAGTGTCTGTCGTAGTGGTCGACCAACACTGGGCGAACTGTAGCAGGCGGCCTCCCACCCTGGGATCCCCCAAAGGGAGGCCCGGACCGTCAGGCCGCAGGCTTGTCATCTGGCTTGGGGGCCGGACGTCTGGTACTCCATGCCTGCTTCCGGGGCTTGACCGATTTCTTAGGGCCAGCCTGTCGAGGAAACGACTGTGGTTTGGGCCTGCCCTGGGCCTTAGATGACCGAAAGGACGATGGTCCAGAACCAGAAGGAGCAGCGGCCGACGGGAGACAAGCAGATTTGGCTGCCGCCAGCGTGGCCACAATCTTATCCAGATCCGGACCGAAGAGAACTTCTCCGGTAAACGGCAACGCTTCCAGACCTTTCTTGGAATCTGCGTCCGCCTTCCAGGATCGCAGCCACAAGGTGCGACGAGCAGCTACCGCTGCTGAAGAAATTCTAGACACCAGAGTACTAATGTCTAGAGCCGCCTCGTTGATGTAGGTGGCCGAATCACGGAGATTGCCAATCAACTCCGCCTGTTCGGCCGGACAGTCGGATTCAAAAGAAGCCTCTAATGAATCCACCCAGCGCTCCATCGCTCTGGCAACCAAGCAAATGGCCATAGCCGGCCGTGCTGCCCCCCCTGCAAGGGAATAAGCGGACTTCAGGCAGATTTCTACCTTGCGGTCCGTAGCATCCTTAAGGGAGGACATGGATGGTATCGGCAATGTGGCACTACGGACAAGACGGGTCACGTGAGAATCCACCTGTGGAGGGGATTCCCACTAAGCAAAATAATTATCCGCGAACGGATAAGCCACCGCCAGGCGTCTCTGCGGCTGGTATCTTTTGCCAGGTTGTTTCCACGCCTCCTCTAAATGGTCCACCAACTGACCCGAAAGAGGAAAGACTGTGGCATCGCCCTTCACATCTTTGAAAAAGGCATACTTAGATTTAGCCGCTGGGGGAACTTCGTCCTCAATCACCAAGGCTGTGCGGACCGCCCGAATAAGTCCAGGAATATATACTTTGGACTTAGCATCAGCGTCCTTAGTATGGAGAGGTTCCTAATCGTAAGGATCCAGAATCTCCCCATCATCAGACGTCCCTTCGTCATCCTCATAAGGAGCGGACAGAGACGCCACCGGCCTTTTATGAGGCCGCATCACAGACTCCCCTTGCAACACATCCGACAAGTGCTGTACAGAACTCGTCAGGGAGTTAACCCACGCTGGCTCCTGAGAACCCGGGAGCGGGGAAATAGGGAGACTGTGGGGTACCACCAATTGTCGTGGGAACCCCTGCATGGGTGACGACACCACAGACTGCTGGGACAAACCCATCGAAGTAAACGCGGGCTGCGGAGCTAACTGGCCCACTAAAGCTGTTAACGCCTGAGCGAAACAAGCCCAGGGCGGCTCCTGTACCGGTGCTGTAACCGTAATAGGCCGCGCCATGGACAAACACTGCCGGCAAAGGCCCTCCGCGCTACCCTCCCCCTCCGCTAACGGTACTTTGCACGTGGTACACTGTAGCCGGAGGGGTAAATCACTTTCAGACATGATGGCACCACGTATGTGACCTCTCTCACCAATTAAGTATTAAATAGGCGAGAGACCACCCTGCAGCACCGCACCGCAAGGGCTTTAGCAGAAAGAACAGGGACAGTAATAAAGCTGACAGTTTAGAGAAGAAAAGTTACAGGCAGCGCTAGCACAGTCACATACAATGCAGAGAAATAACAATTCCTGCACTAACAGCGCTGATCACTCAACTACACAGACACAGGGCCTGGTAGGACACAGCGCTGCATACACAGACCTGAGCCACAGCGGAGGAGAGGTATGCGGGGGGACCCAGACCACGATGCTTCCGTCCAGCGCTTCCAGCAGCGTTCACCATGCGTTCTGGAGAAGATGGCCGCCGAGGAGCAGAGAGGAGGCTGGCCTGGGGGAGGAGCGCTGCCACAGGACCAGTCGGCAGCATGCAGAGAGGGCTGTGTGCAGCGGGGGAGGCGCCGGCTGTGAGACAGGGAAGGCGCGCTCCCCTGGCATGCATTTAACCCCTGGGACGCCGCAGCGCTACCGCTCTGCTGCGGTCCGCTGTCCCAGGGGGTAGTGGAAAGCGCAGGTTGGTCGCCTGGCTCCACGCTGCAGCCAGTCCCCAGGGAGCCCCCTGCCTGGGGACTTAGGACCATGTGACCAGCGGGGACCCACCGCGGGACCCCGCTGCTTACCTTTGTCCCCCTTGGATCCGGCCATGGTCCGGAACATCTGGGGTCACCGCTAACTGTGACCCCAGATGCTCACCAGCATCCCCAGATCGGTACCGGCGTTCTGGTACCGGCGGGGGTGTAGGGAAGACAGCATGGACGTCAGGACTGACTGTCCATGCTGTACATCCAGATGTGCAGCCACAGCTGCACTGAAGAAAGCTTCAGGGGCTTTTCTAGCCCCCACTCCGACAGGTGCACCCGACGCCGGCCGGGCACCAAACTAAACTGGGGTGCCTTGGCCCGGGGGCGGGGTATAGGAGGGGGACCTAGTGCATCCTGGGAGGCTGAAAGCTTAACTCTTTGGTGCCCTGCGACTGACGTCACACCTATACCCCAAGGTATCCTGTGGATACCCTATGGACCCTGAAGAAGAAATACAGGTGTCACATATCACATTACTCAGCGCAGTCTCCCATATACAGACTCAGGTGCACACAGATATACAGGTGTCACATAGCAGTCTCCCATATACAGACTCAGGAGCACACAGATATACAGGTGTCACATATCACATTACTCAGCGCAGTCTCCCATATACAGACTCAGGTGCACACAGATATACAGGTGTCACATAGCAGTCTCCCATATACAGACTCAGGAGCACACAGATATACAGGTGTCACATATCACATTACTCAGCGCAGTCTCCCATATACAGACTCAGGTGCACACAGATATACAGGTGTCACATAGCAGTCTCCCATATACAGACTCAGGAGCACACAGATATACAGGTGTCACATATCACATTACTCAGCGCAGTCTCCCATATACATACTCAGGAGCACAGATATACAGGTGTCACATATCACATTACTCAGCACAGTCTGCCATATACATACTCAGGAGCACACAGATATACAGGTGTCACATATCACATTACTCAGCACAGTCTCCCATATACAGACTCAGGAGCACACAGATATACAGGTGTCACACATCACATTACTCAGCGCAGTCTCCATATACAGACTCAGGAGCACACAGATATACAGGTGTCACACATCACATTACTCAGCGCAGTCTCCTATATACAGACTCAGGAGCACACAGATATACAGGTGTCACATATCACATTACTCAGCGCTGTCTCCCATATACAGGTGTCACATATCACATTACTCAGCGCAGTCTCCCATATACAGACTCAGGTGTACACAGATATACAGGTGTCACATAGCAGTCTCCCATATACAGACTCAGGAGCACACAGATATACAGGTGTCACATATCACATTACTCAGCGCAGTCTCCCATATACAGACTCAGGTGCACACAGAAATACAGGTGTCACATAGCAGTCTCCCATATACAGACTCAGGAGCACACAGATATACAGGTGTCACATATCACATTACTCAGCGCAGTCTCCCATATACAGACTCAGGAGCACACAGATATACAGGTGTCACATATCACATTACTCAGCACAGTCTCCTATATACAGACTCAGGAGCACACAGTTATACAGGTGTAACATATCACATTACTCACCGCAGTCCCCTATATACAGACTCAGGAGCACACAGATATACAGGTGTCACATATCACAATACTCAGCGCAGTCTTCCATATACAGACTCAGGAGCACACAGATATACAGGTGTCACATATCACATTACTCAGCGCAGTCTCCCATATACAGACTCAGGTGCACACAGATATACAGGTGTCACATAGCAGTCTCCCATATACAGACTCAGGAGCACACAGATATACAGGTGTCACATATCACATTACTCAGCGCAGTCTCCCATATACAGACTCAGGTGCACACAGATATACAGGTGTCACATATCACATTACTCAGCACAGTCTCCCATATACAGACTCAGGAGCACACAGATATACAGGTGTCACACATCACATTACTCAGCGCAGTCTCCTATATACAGACTCAGGAGCACACAGATATACAGGTGTCACATATCACATTACTCAGCGCAGTCTCCCATATACAGACTCAGGTGCACACAGATATACAGGTGTCACATATCACATTACTCAGCGCAGTCTCCCATATACAGACTCAGGTGTACACAGATATACAGGTGTCACATAGCAGTCTCCCATATACAGACTCAGGAGCACACAGATATACAGGTGTCACATATCACATTACTCAGCGCAGTCTCCCATATACAGACTCAGGTGCACACAGATATACAGGTGTCACATAGCAGTCTCCCATATACAGACTCAGGAGCACACAGATATACAGGTGTCACATATCACATTACTCAGCGCAGTCTCCCATATACAGACTCAGGAGCACACAGATATACAGGTGTCACATATCACATTACTCAGCGCAGTCTCCCATATACAGACTCAGGTGCACACAGATATACAGGTGTCACATAGCAGTCTCCCATATACAGACTCAGGAGCACACAGATATACAGGTGTCACATATCACATTACTCAGCGCAGTCTCCCATATACAGACTCAGGTGCACACAGATATACAAGTGTCACATATCACATTACTCAGCACAGTCTCCCATATACAGACTCAGGAGCACACAGATATACAGGTGTCACACATCACATTACTCAGCGCAGTCTCCTATATACAGACTCAGGAGCACACAGATATACAGGTGTCACATATCACATTACTCAGCGCAGTCTCCCATATACAGACTCAGGTGCACACAGATATACAGGTGTCACATATCACATTACTCAGCGCAGTCTCCCATATACAGACTCAGGTGTACACAGATATACAGGTGTCACATAGCAGTCTCCCATATACAGACTCAGGAGCACACAGATATACAGGTGTCACATATCACATTACTCAGCGCAGTCTCCCATATACAGACTCAGGTGCACACAGATATACAGGTGTCACATAGCAGTCTCCCATATACAGACTCAGGAGCACACAGATATACAGGTGTCACATATCACATTACTCAGCGCAGTCTCCCATATACAGACTCAGGAGCACACAGATATACAGGTGTCACATATCACATTACTCAGCACAGTCTCCTATATACAGACTCAGGAGCACACAGTTATACAGGTGTAACATATCACATTACTCACCGCAGTCTCCTATATACAGACTCAGGAGCACACAGATATACAGGTGTCACACATCACATTACTCAGCGCAGTCTCCTATATACAGACTCAGGAGCACACAGATATACAGGTGTCACATATCACAATACTCAGCGCAGTCTTCCATATACAGACTCAGGAGCACAAAGATATACAGGTGTCACATATCACATTACTCAGCGCAGTCTCCCATATACAGACTCAGGTGCACACAGATATACAGGTGTCACATAGCAGTCTCCCATATACAGACTCAGGAGCACACAGATATACAGGTGTCACATATCACATTACTCAGCGCAGTCTCCCATATACAGACTCAGGTGCACACAGATATACAGGTGTAACATATCACATTACTCAGCGCAGTCTTCCATATACAGACTCAGGAGCACACAGATATACAGGTGTCACATATCACATTACTCAGCGCAGTCTCCTATATACAGACTCAGGAGCACACAGATATACAGGTGTCACATATCACATTACTCAGCGCAGTCTCCCATATACAGACTCAGGTGCACACAGATATACAGGTGTCACATAGCAGTCTCCCATATACAGACTCAGGAGCACACAGATATACAGGTGTCACATATCACATTACTCAGCGCAGTCTCCCATATATAGACTCAGGTGCACACAGATATACAGGTGTCACATATCACATTACTCAGCACAGTCTCCCATATACAGACTCAGGAGCACACAGATATACAGGTGTCACACATCACATTACTCAGCGCAGTCTCCTATATACAGACTCAGGAGCACACAGATATACAGGTGTCACATATCACATTACTCAGCGCAGTCTCCCATATACAGACTCAGGTGCACACAGATATACAGGTGTCACATAGCAGTCTCCCATATACAGACTCAGGAGCACACAGATATACAGGTGTCACATATCACATTACTCAGCACAGTCTCCCATATACAGACTCAGGAGCACACAGATATACAGGTGTCACATATCACATTACTCAGCACAGTCTCCCATATACAGACTCAGGAGCACACAGATATACAGGTGTCACATATCACATTACTCAGCGCAGTCTCCTATATACAGACTCAGGAGCACACAGATATACAGGTGTCACATATCACATTACTCAGCACAGTCTCCCATATACATACTCAGGAGCACAGATATACAGGTGTCACATATCACATTACTCAGCACAGTCTCCCATATACATACTCAGGAGCACACAGATATACAGGTGTCACATATCACATTACTCAGCACAGTCTCCCATATACAGACTCAGGAGCACACAGATATACAGGTGTCACACATCACATTACTCAGCGCAGTCTCCATATACAGACTCAGGAGCACACAAATATACAGGTGTCACACATCACATTACTCAGCGCAGTCTCCTATATACAGACTCAGGAGCACACAGATATACAGGTGTCACATATCACATTACTCAGCGCAGTCTCCCATATACAGACTCAGGTGTACACAGATATACAGGTGTCACATATCACATTACTCAGCGCAGTCTCCCATATACAGACTCAGGTGCACACAGATATACAGGTGTCACATATCACATTACTCAGCGCAGTCTCCCATATACAGACTCAGGTGTACACAGTTATACAGGTGTCACATAGCAGTCTCCCATATACAGACTCAGGAGCACACAGATATACAGGTGTCACATATCACATTACTCAGCGCAGTCTCCCATATACAGACTCAGGTGCACACAGATATACAGGTGTCACATAGCAGTCTCCCATATACAGACTCAGGAGCACACAGATATACAGGTGTCACATATCACATTACTCAGCGCAGTCTCCCATATACAGACTCAGGTGCACACAGATATACAGGTGTCACATAGCAGTCTCCCATATACAGACTCAGGAGCACACAGATATACAGGTGTCTCATATCACATTACTCAGCGCAGTCTCCCATATACAGACTCAGGTGCACACAGATATACAGGTGTAACATATCACATTACTCAGCGCAGTCTTCCATATACAGACTCAGGAGCACACAGATATACAGGTGTCACATATCACATTACTCAGCGCAGTCTCCCATATACAGACTCAGGTGCACACAGATATACAGGTGTCACATAGCAGTCTCCCATATACAGACTCAGGAGCACACAGATATACAGGTGTCACATAGCACAGTCTCCCATATACAGACTCAGGAGCACACAGATATACAGGTGTCACATATCACATTACTCAGCACAGTCTCCCATATACAGACTCAGGAGCACACAGATATACAGGTGTCACATATCACATTACTCAGCACAGTCTCCCATATACAGACTCAGGAGCACACAGATATACAGGTGTCACATATCACATTACTCAGCGCAGTCTCCCATATACAGACTCAGGTGCACACAGATATACAGGTGTCACATATCACATTACTCAGCGCAGTCTCCCATATACAGACTCAGGTGCACACAGATATACAGGTGTCACATATCACATTACTCAGCGCAGTCTCCCATATACAGACTCAGGTGTACACAGATAAACAGGTGTCACATAGCAGTCTCCCATATACAGACTCAGGAGCACACAGATATACAGGTGTCACATATCACATTACTCAGCGCAGTCTCCCATATACAGACTCAGGTGCACACAGATATACAGGTGTCACATAGCAGTCTCCAATATACAGACTCAGGAGCACACAGATATACAGGTGTCACATATCACATTACTCAGCGCAGTCTCCCATATACAGACTCAGGAGCACACAGATATACAGGTGTCACATATCACATTACTCAGCACAGTCTCCTATATACAGACTCAGGAGCACACAGTTATACAGGTGTCACATATCACATTACTCAGCACAGTCTTCCATACACAGACTCAGGAGCACACAGATATACAGGTGTCACATGTCACATTACTCAGCACAGTCTCCCATATACAGACTCAGGTGCACACAGATATACAGGTGTCACATAGCACATTACTCAGCGCAGTCTCCCATATACAGACTCAGGTGCACACAGATATACAGGTGTCACATAGCAGTCTCCCATATACAGACTCAGGAGCACACAGATATACAGGTGTCACATATCACATTATTCAGCGCAGTCTCCCATATACAGACTCAGGTGCACACAGATATACAGGTGTCACATAGCAGTCTCCCATATACAGACTCAGGAGCACACAGATATACAGGTGTCACATATCACATTACTCAGCGCAGTCTCCCATATACAGACTCAGGAGCACACAGATATACAGGTGTAACATATCACATTACTCAGCGCAGTCTTCCATATACAGACTCAGGAGCACACAGATATACAGGTGTCACATAGCAGTCTCCCATATACAGACTCAGGAGCACACAGATATACAGGTGTCACATGTCACATTACTCAGCACAGTCTCCTATATACAGACTCCGGAGCACACAGATATACAGGTGTAACATATCACATTACTCAGCGCAGTCTTCCATATACAGACTCAGGAGCACACAGATATACAGGTGTCACATATCACATTACTCAGCGCAGTCTCCCATATACAGACTCAGGTGCACACAGATATACAGGTGTCACATATCACATTACTCAGCGTAGTCTCCTATATACAGACTCAGGAGCACACAGATATACAGGTGTCACATATCACATTACTCAGCGCAGTCTCCCATATACAGACTCAGGTGCACACAGAAATACAGGTGTCACATAGCAGTCTCCCATATACAGACTCAGGAGCACACAGATATACAGGTGTCACATATCACATTACTCAGCGCAGTCTCCCATATACAGACTCAGGAGCACACAGATATACAGGTGTCACATATCACATTACTCAGCACAGTCTCCTATATACAGACTCAGGAGCACACAGTTATACAGGTGTAACATATCACATTACTCACCGCAGTCCCCTATATACAGACTCAGGAGCACACAGATATACAGGTGTCACATATCACAATACTCAGCGCAGTCTTCCATATACAGACTCAGGAGCACACAGATATACAGGTGTCACATATCACATTACTCAGCGCAGTCTCCCATATACAGACTCAGGTGCACACAGATATACAGGTGTCACATAGCAGTCTCCCATATACAGACTCAGGAGCACACAGATATACAGGTGTCACATATCACATTACTCAGCGCAGTCTCCCATATACAGACTCAGGTGCACACAGATATACAGGTGTCACATATCACATTACTCAGCACAGTCTCCCATATACAGACTCAGGAGCACACAGATATACAGGTGTCACACATCACATTACTCAGCGCAGTCTCCTATATACAGACTCAGGAGCACACAGATATACAGGTGTCACATATCACATTACTCAGCGCAGTCTCCCATATACAGACTCAGGTGCACACAGATATACAGGTGTCACATATCACATTACTCAGCGCAGTCTCCCATATACAGACTCAGGTGTACACAGATATACAGGTGTCACATAGCAGTCTCCCATATACAGACTCAGGAGCACACAGATATACAGGTGTCACATATCACATTACTCAGCGCAGTCTCCCATATACAGACTCAGGTGCACACAGATATACAGGTGTCACATAGCAGTCTCCCATATACAGACTCAGGAGCACACAGATATACAGGTGTCACATATCACATTACTCAGCGCAGTCTCCCATATACAGACTCAGGAGCACACAGATATACAGGTGTCACATATCACATTACTCAGCGCAGTCTCCCATATACAGACTCAGGTGCACACAGATATACAGGTGTCACATAGCAGTCTCCCATATACAGACTCAGGAGCACACAGATATACAGGTGTCACATATCACATTACTCAGCGCAGTCTCCCATATACAGACTCAGGTGCACACAGATATACAAGTGTCACATATCACATTACTCAGCACAGTCTCCCATATACAGACTCAGGAGCACACAGATATACAGGTGTCACACATCACATTACTCAGCGCAGTCTCCTATATACAGACTCAGGAGCACACAGATATACAGGTGTCACATATCACATTACTCAGCGCAGTCTCCCATATACAGACTCAGGTGCACACAGATATACAGGTGTCACATATCACATTACTCAGCGCAGTCTCCCATATACAGACTCAGGTGTACACAGATATACAGGTGTCACATAGCAGTCTCCCATATACAGACTCAGGAGCACACAGATATACAGGTGTCACATATCACATTACTCAGCGCAGTCTCCCATATACAGACTCAGGTGCACACAGATATACAGGTGTCACATAGCAGTCTCCCATATACAGACTCAGGAGCACACAGATATACAGGTGTCACATATCACATTACTCAGCGCAGTCTCCCATATACAGACTCAGGAGCACACAGATATACAGGTGTCACATATCACATTACTCAGCACAGTCTCCTATATACAGACTCAGGAGCACACAGTTATACAGGTGTAACATATCACATTACTCACCGCAGTCTCCTATATACAGACTCAGGAGCACACAGATATACAGGTGTCACACATCACATTACTCAGCGCAGTCTCCTATATACAGACTCAGGAGCACACAGATATACAGGTGTCACATATCACAATACTCAGCGCAGTCTTCCATATACAGACTCAGGAGCACACAGATATACAGGTGTCACATATCACATTACTCAGCGCAGTCTCCCATATACAGACTCAGGTGCACACAGATATACAGGTGTCACATAGCAGTCTCCCATATACAGACTCAGGAGCACACAGATATACAGGTGTCACATATCACATTACTCAGCGCAGTCTCCCATATACAGACTCAGGTGCACACAGATATACAGGTGTAACATATCACATTACTCAGCGCAGTCTTCCATATACAGACTCAGGAGCACACAGATATACAGGTGTCACATATCACATTACTCAGCGCAGTCTCCTATATACAGACTCAGGAGCACACAGATATACAGGTGTCACATATCACATTACTCAGCGCAGTCTCCCATATACAGACTCAGGTGCACACAGATATACAGGTGTCACATAGCAGTCTCCCATATACAGACTCAGGAGCACACAGATATACAGGTGTCACATATCA